>JANHFX010027323.1:0-11531 GCA_027560015.1 Chloroceryle amazona
GTTCTGAGCCGGCCAATGGCAACCCGGGCTCGAGCAGCCGCTGAAGGGGTTGCGGCGGCCATCTCGTGGCAGGCTGCACTGCTGCAAGGTTGGGGTGAGGGTGCGGCGGGTTCCCTGCTGCCCGTGCCGGCGCCGGCCCGCCTCGCCGGCAGAAGAAATGTAGCTAAGGCCCCGGTCCGACTCCACCTTCTTCAGTAAGGTGTGACCCTGCCCAGGTGTTAGGCGCTTCGAGAGGCAAGTTCCCAGCCTAGCTGTGCAGACGTGTTTTAGGCGGACTCTGCCGGGGGGCTCATCCCTGAGGAGGAGTCTGGGCCCTCCTGTGAGAAGGCTGAGGTGCCTTGTGGAGGTTGTTGCATTTATTGGCATCCTTTCTCTCGTGGGTTTACAGTTTGCCCTTGTTAATATGTGGGAGGGCCACGAACTATTTTTTTTTTTCTTTTTTTTTTGGTCTGATCACACTTTCCACTGTGGCAAAATATTCTCAGTATCTGTTGATCTGGGTAATGGAAACTCATTTTTTTTGTGGTGTTACAAGAAACCTTCCACAGCTCTAGATGGAGAAATGGAGGAAAATGAGGATTGTGGCATGAAGCAATTGAGTGTTCACAGCAGCTAATCTGGATTAACTGAAACTCTGGGTGTTACACACAAATACTCAGATAGTTCAGAATGATGTCCAAACCTACCAATAAAGGGGTCTGTCTTGCAGATCAATTTTAAACACGCTGATTTTAATGCTTCCTGGTTTTGATATGTGTATCTCAGAGAAGTGGAAAGGTTTCTGTGTCTGCTGGAGCCACACAGAGCCCAGTCTTGGAGGTAGCCTTGTAAGGAGTACCTTAATTCAAAAACCCAGGTATGGTAATAGTTACATAGTTGTATCATTGGCAGACTTCTCTCAAGATTGTGAATGTGGCAAGTTAAGTCCTGCTTAAGTGCATCGCTCTAAAACCTGCACTGTCATTTTTCAAATGGAGTGCCACTTCCTACTACTTCTGTTATAAGTTCCAAGGCGGGGCTAAATGGGGAGTGTGGGCTCCTCCAAGATGCACCCAGTGGTGTTTGCTTGCCTTTTATTAACCCCATAAATAAACCTTATAAAGCTAAATTGACTTGGAATTTATAACAATTTGGTGACCCTGACGTGATCCTCTTGTGTCCCGAGGCTGTGAACGGCTGAGGGAGGCAGCCCATCTTTGTTTTGCTGTGGTCCTTTGCTGGAAGCAGTATGGAGCCCAGCAGGATTATGAACATAAAAGGCAAGTAAAGAACAAAGCTCTCCCCCGCTCTGGTTTAAACCCGTAATTCTTCGCGCAAAGATCCGAATGAAGATTTAACGTTTCGTGAGTATGCCATTCGGTTCGGTGGGTTCAGTTGTGTGACTGTGCGTAAGGGTGGGATTGAGACGGAACTTAGTTCTGAAGCGAGTGCAGAAGTCTTCTAACCACGGTTCTGATACCCTGCAAGGGACTCAACTGGTGAAGGACCGAAGTGATCGTTCTAAGTGTTTGTGGGTGGGATAACACTCACATTACACCTTTAGATACAGGCACAACCAGGAGTTTGGAGCTTTTTTTATAAAAAGAGTGCTAGTGGTGGGTCAGGGACAAAGCAGATCCTTAGACTCGGGAGGTTAAAGTAGGGGCCTCTGTTTTTTTTCTCTGGGGAAAATTACCAGACATTCCACTGGATAGTCCCCTAGGGCTAATGTTAAGCTATTTGGATAGTTTTAGAAGCACTAAACATAAGGATAAGGCAAGAATGATTCAATTTTGTATGGTTAAATGGCCGAAAGAACCCTTAAAACCCCATGTATTTTGGCCGATATTTGGGTCCGTGGAGGACTGGGTCTGTCAGGCTTTGAACATTTATGTTAATAGTAGAACACCCGTGGATCCGGAAGAGAGCAAGTATGCTGCAGCCTGATTGGGACTAATGGAATCGCCCGCCACTCATATATTTAATTTAACTACAAAAAAGGAGGATGAAGAAGATAAGGAGGAGTGGGAGCCCCTTAACAATTTGCCCCTTCCATATAACCAACCTTCCCTGGCTGCACCAACCCCTAGCCCATCCCCACCTGCCCGAAGGACAAGGAGGCAACAAAGAAATGGGGAAAGGGAGCAGGAGGGGCTGAGGAGCAGAGGGGTTTATACTCGTTGCGGGAGCTACCCTTGGGAGGTAATCAGGGAGGAATAGGCTTTGTGAGTGTGCCCCTCAATACGGCAGATGTGAGGAATTTTAAAAAGGAAGTGGGTAGTTTATTGAATGATCCTCTAGGGGTCGTGGAGAGATTAGACCAATTCCTGGCACCCAACATGTATATGTGGGAGGAAATGCAGTCGATTTTGGGGATCCTCTTCACCATGGAGGAAAGGGGAATGATTAGACAAGCGGGAATGAGCATATGGGGAAGGCAAGATCAATCCGGACTGCCTGGGGATACAAAATGGCCAAATGTGGACCCTAACTGGGACCATCAAATGGCGGCGGGGCGACAGAACATGAGAGATTTTAGGACTCTAATAATTCAAGGCGTAAAGGATGTAGTACTGAGGGGACAAAATATTAATGAAGCTTTTAATGAACACCAAAAAAGAGAGGAGTCCCCAACAGAGTGGCTGGAAAGGTTAAGAAAAAGCCTCCAAATATATTCTGGCTTGGATCCAGATTCACTCTGGCGGGGAGGGAACTATTGAAAACCCAGTTTGTGGCAAAATCATTGGAGGACATACAGAAGAAGAGAAACTGGATGACTGGCAAGACAGGGGCTTGGAGGAATTGTTATGAGAGGCTCAAAAGGTCTTTGTGAGGTGTGATGAAGAAAGAAAGTCAAAGCAAAAGTCTTTGTGGTTGCTAACAGAGAAAGACAGAAAGGAGGGGAAAAAGGAAAAGATAAAGGAAGTAGCTTAGACAACAGACCAAGGAAGAAGGGAGCTTACCTGCTTGCTAGTATTGTGGGGTGAGAGGACACTTGCAGAGAAACTGTCGGAAACAACAGAAAGATGAGAAAATGTTTAAAGAAGATTAGGGGTATTAGGGGCTATACCTTCTGGGGACCCAAACATTTACAGAGCCCTTGATAAAGTTATTAATAGGTCCCCACAGAGAAGAAGTTTGGTTTCTGGTAGATACAGGGGCTGAAAGATCGACCATTCAGAATATACCAAGGGGACTCAAAAAAGGGAAAAAGCAAATGTCTGTGGTAGGAGCAAAAGGGGAGTCCTTCCCTGTGTCAATACTAGAAAACGTTGAGGTGGAATCTGAGACCTATGTGGGTCTTAATGATCTCTTGCTTGTTCCAGAAGCAGAATATAACCTGTTGGGGAGGGATTTGATTATCAAAATGGGCTTAAAGTTTATAGGGGAAAATGGGAAAATATGGTTATATACATTAATAAAAGAAGATGAGGGCAATGTAGATCCCCGAGTATGGTATAAGGAAGGGGAATTGGGAAAGTTGGAAATGGAACCCCTAATGGTAGAAATAACAGAACCCCAGAAACCTATAAGAGTAAACCAGTATCCCATTCCATTAGAAGGAAGGGAGGGATTAAAACCAGTCATAGATCGGTTATTACAGGGAGGGACTTTAGAACCATGTATGTCCCCCCATAATACTCCTATATTACCTGTAAAGAAGGCTGATGGGAATTACAGATTGGTCCAATATCTAAGAGCCGTAAATTGAAGAATGGTGACTAAATTCCCGGTAGTGGCAAATCCTTATACACTATTAAATCATTTGACCCCACAACATATTTGGTACAGTGTAATAGAGCTGAAGGATGCTTTTTGGGCATGTCCATTAGAGGACATACTTTTGAATGGGAAGATCCAGAAACGGGAAGGAGACAGTGGTTACAATGGACAGTACTACCACAGGGGTTTACTGAGTGTCCTAACCTGTTTGGACAAACTTTGGAAAAATTATTACAATCTTTTGAGATGGAGGGGGAAATGAAATTGCTACAATATGTGGATGACCTACTAGTGGCAGGAAAAAACAAGGATGATGTGTGGAGAACCACTGTTAAACTGCTCAACTTTTGGGGAGAGAAGGGACTGAAGGTGTTGAAACTGCAGTTTGTGGAAAATGAAGTGAGGGATTTAGGTACTGGCTGAGCTATGGGCAAAAGAAGCTGGACCCTGAAAGAGTATCAGGAATTCTGGCCCTATCAGCACCAAGGACCAAGAAGGAGGTCAGGCAACTTTTAGGATGCCTGGGATATTGCAGACCTTGGATTAAAGGATTTAGTGAAAAGGTAAAATTTTTATATGATAAATTGTCAATGGAAAAAAATTAAATGGAATGAGGAGGATGAGAGACAATTGGAGTCCCTGAAAAGAACATTAATAGAGGCTCCAGTAATAAGCCTTCCGGGTTTAGAGAGGCCCTTTCACCTATTTGTAAACATCTGAAATCAGACAGCTTATGGTGCATTGACTCAGGAATTGGCCGGCATTAAGAAACCCATAGGATATTGTTCTAAATTGTTGGACCCTGTAAGTAGGGGATGATGGCCAGTATGCCTGCAAGCGATCGTGGCCACCGTGTTATTAATAGAAGAGGCGAGGAAGGTTACCTTTAGTGCACCCTTGAAGGTGTATACCCCTCACAACGTGAGGGGGGTATTATAACAAAAAGCGGAAAAATGGTTGACAGGTAGCAGAATGTTGAAATACGAAGCTATTCCAGTGGATTCTCCAGATTTAGAACTAAGAGTAACTACAGTACAAAGTCCAGCTCAATTTCTTTATGGGAAACCAGGAGAGGGACTTCAACACGATTGTACAGAGGTAATTGATATGCAAACTAAAATACGGCCTGGTTTAAGAGAAGAAGAATTGGGAAGAGGGGAGAAGCTGTTTATAGATGGATCTTCCAGGATTATAGAAGGAAAAAGGAGATCAGGATATGCAATAGTGATTGGACAACTTGATTTGGTGGAATCTGGACCTCTGAGTTCCACTTGGTCGCCACAAGCTAATTATATGCTCTGCTGGGGGCATTGGAGTTGTTAAAAGAAAAGCATGGTACAATATATACGGACTAAATATGCCTATGGGGTAACCCATACGTTTGGGAAAATTTGGGAAGAAAGGGGACTTATTGGGACGCATGGAAAGGGACTAGTACACCAAACATTAATTATTAAGATTGTATAGGCTCTGAGACCGCCCAAAGAAATTGCGGTAGTACATTTAAGGGGACATCAAAAAGGAACAATTTTACTTGTAAGAGGGAATAATTTAGCCGACCTAGGAGCTTGGGCAGCCACATTGCGAAGACCCTACCCAGTGTTGTTGTTAAGGGAATTGGAAGGAGTAGAGGGCCAAGAGGAACCTGGGGGGCAGTTCTCGGAGGGTGGAATAAGACACATAAAGATGATGGGGGCAAAGCAAGAGCGAGAAAAGTGGATCCTGCTGGATGGCAGAGAGATACTGCCTAAGAGTCAAGCAAAGAAGCTGCTATTCCGGATGCATTTGCAAACCCATTGGGGAACTTGAGCATTGAGCAATCAGTTTTAAAAATTTTATGGGTGCATTGGGATATATGCGATTGCTCGGCAAATCACTCAAGGGTGTCTGACATGTCAGAAAGTAAATAAGAAAAGTGTGAGGCAAGCATCTACTGGGGGATGGAGGATCGCATCTAGGCCATTCGAAAGAGTACAGGTTGATTTCACTGAGCTACCAAAAATAGGAAGATATAAATATTTGATGGTGATAGTGAATCAACTAACCCATTGGGTAGAGGCCTACCCTGTGGCGAGGGCAACTGCCGCTATGGTAGCTAAAATTCTGATGGAAAATATAATACTGCATTTTGGGTTGGTAGGAGGTATTAACTCTGACCAGGGGACACATTTCACATCTAAGGTGTTGCGGGACTTAACCACAGCCCTAGGCATTAAATGGGAATACCATACTTCATGGCATCCACAAAATTCAGGATGAGTTGAGAGAATGAATCAAACTATTAAACAACAATTGGCTAAATTAATGACTGAATCCCAACTGTCATGGATGTTTGCCATTGGCATTATTGAACATTAGGACTATGCCCCATAGAGAAACAGGTATCTCACCTTATGTTATGTGGAATGCTGTATTCCCAAGGAATGCCGTTGAACTATTCTTTGATAGAGAATTATGAAAGCCATAAATATGTGATCATGATAAGGAAACAACTACAGCAACTAAGGAAAAAGGGAATTTCATCACAAAACGCCCTACTGGGGTTTACTGTTTGTAGGATACAACCAGGAGACAAGGTCTTAATAAAAACCTGGAGGGAAGAATCATTGAAACCCTAATGGGAAGGACTGTACCGTGTTTCACTTACTACTGAAACAGCTGTGAGAACAGCAGAAAGGGGTTGGATCCACACATCCAGAGTAAAGGGACCAATAACTACCGAGGCTTGGAGGGTTGAGCCCACTCCTGGGGGACTGAAACTAAGGCTAAAGAGGGACTAATGTTCTGGCAATGAGGCTCTGTATGAATTAAGAGCACCAGATAAAGAGGACAAGCCTGAAGGGAGGAAAGGGAGAAGGCAAGACCAGTGCAGGACCCTCCACTGTGTGTGTATGGTCTACCGAGGGAGGCAAACCCTATGGGTACCGACTGCCGAGTGAGAGGGCCTCAACTGGACTTCTCCCACACTAAGGTTAGGTTGTCCTGAGAAAATAACATAAGAACCTTTTTTTAAACCCACATAAATTGTGATTAGTTTTCCAGGAGCTGGATCACCCCGAAAGGCTGAATGGTAACACAAGCCCAAATCGATCCTGAAAGCAGGCCCAACCCCTTGATTGACGGTGTTTCCCACACCCTCAAGATTGGACAGCGCAAAGGATAAGAAATGCTATATCTCCTGGTATTGTTTTTACAGGGACAATTGAGCCATGGACGAGAATGGAAGAATAACCTTAGTAACTGCTGGGTTTGTGGAGGGCCAGGGGAAACAAAGTTGGCCCTGGATAGCTGGCCCAGTCGAACCCAAGTGGTGGGTTAGTAATCTGAGTGAAGTTCATAATGGGACACACTTGTGGAAAGAGGAAGGAGGCTTGTGGCAATTGCATTCATCAGATCGCGGTATATATTGTTTAAATAGACCAGGAACGGTAGTGGTAGGAAAAAGCATTTGTAATTGTACTCTGTCTCCCGGATATAATTGTACCGATCCTAAATGTAAACCTATAAACTGCACAGCATGCAGGGGGAAATGGAACACCACACATGTCCAGCTGAGAAACGGGACTTGGCTGAAATGCTCATATAGGGAATTTTTTGGACCTGGATGTGAAACTGTGGCAAGAGCACAAGCGGGGGTACAATTTGACAGTCAGATCTTGAGCTGTCAGCATGATAATACCACTAAGGAACAGCATGTGGTAAGGGTCTACCACTGGAGATGGCAAGATGAGAAGGGGAGGCGAGTGTTCTTTAAACATTTCTGGTCAGCTTGTAATATAACAGGACCACTCGGTAGAAACCTTAATTGTGGTTGTAAGTGGAAATCCAATGCAGGAGCTTGGAAGTGTGCATATACAAGTACAGATGGGGCAGACATCGTAACAGGACCACTCGGTAACAAAGACACACTGTATTTTCACGCTCCGAAGGATGAAGACGGATGGGATGGTCCTTTTCCAGACGGGACCTGGGCCCTAAAGGGACATTATTGGGTGTGTGGCAAACATGCCTACAAGAGGCTACCTGAAAACTGTTCAGGAATATGCTATGTGGGGTATGTAAGACCCTTGTTCTTTTTATTGTCACAAATACAAGGAAATCACTTCGGAATAAGATTATATGATGATCTGAATAGAGTAAAATGATCTATTGATGCTTCCTTAGCCAGGGGTAGTGCCCAAAAATTGGGAGAGAATGAATGGCCTCCTGAGAGAATCATACAGCATTATGGACCAGCTACCTGGAACCCAAATGAGGTAGTATCGGGGGCCTGAGAACCTATTTATAATTTGAATCGAATAATTAGGTTGCATGCTGTCCTCAAAATTGTAACCAATCTAACAGCGATGGCTTTGGATCTTCTGGCTGATCAATCCACCCAGATGAGGAATGCTATCTTTCAACGTAGAATGGTTTTAGACTATTTACTAGCAGAGGAAGGGGGAGTGTGTGGAAAACTGAACGATTTTAATTGTTGTTTATAAATTAATGGAAAAGTGGTTAAACAGATAACAAAGGAAATTAGAAAATTAGCCCATGTCCCAGTACAAACTTGGAAGGGTATGGATTGGGATTTGTTTTCATGGCTGCCTGGTGGACCATGGGTTAAAAGGATATTATTTTTATATGTTGTAATGATGTTATTGTTTATACCTTGTATGATACCTTGCTTTACATTATTGATATGCTGAATAATAAACAGTACCCAATTTGTGATGACTTTGGTAGAAAAGAAAGGTGATGTGCCGATAATGATGCTTAAGAAATGGACCACCCAAGAACCGACTGATGAAATCCAGCTGGTATTAGGAAAGGTTGAAGAAGAGACACAAATTGAGAATATTTAAAAGAAGATTGTAAGAAATGGTCCAATTTGTGTCAATAGGGGGTTTGAAGGGTAAACATGGGGACCCGATCTAGGGGATAAGAGAACAAAGGGGTTTCAAAATAAGTGCTAACTCTTGCATGGGAAGCTGAACAAGTCTCTGATATCCGGCCAAGAGATTACCAAATAAGGAAGAAGGGGAAGCTGAAGGACAAAGCCTGGGAGGAAGATTACAAGCCTTCAGCACAAGTGCCCCCCAGAGGGACCACCAGAGACTGATACGCATATGCCAGTGGGAGGGTTTGGATTCCAGGAACTAATTATAATAACCCTGCCTTTTTAGAAGTAGTGGTGAATATATAGCATAGGAGCATAAAAATCAGCTGCCTGATGTAACACGTGTGCGTGTTGGAGGAGCCCAGACTCCCCGTGCACCCAGGGCGGTTTACTTGCCTTTTATTAACCCCATAAATAAACCTTATAAAGCTAAATTGACTTGGAATTTATAGCACTTCCATGACAAACAACGCATCAGGAAACACCTTTTAACACACTGGCACAGATTGCCCAGGGAGGTTGGGGAGAAAGCTGCACACAGGCCTGTGAAACCAGCTCAAGGTGGCCTTGCTTGTGACCTCTGGATGTACCTTCCAACAGCAACCATTCTGTGATTCTTTGAAATAAAACCACCACCTCGTAACCTACAGTTCAGCTTTCTTTATGGGTAGGCATGGGAGTACTCAGTTTCTCACTTCAGAAAAATTCCCACTTTTCATATTGAACATACAGAATTGTTTATACAGTTATCTCAAGTACAAAGACTGGGCAGAAACTGTCCTGACGATGAGAAAATTAAATCTAGATTTTCAGTTCCTCAAAGACTGCTTTAGTCATGGAGCTGCTACAGAACAAATGAGGTTAAATCCAGTTGGTGGCCAGTCACAAGGGTGTTGCCCAGGGCTCGGTATTTGAGTCCAGTTCTTTTTAATACCTTTATCAATGACCTGGATGAAGGAATCAAAGGTGCCCTCAATCATTTTGCCGAAGACACCAAGCTGGGCAGGAGTGTTGATCTGCTTGAGAACAGGAGGCTCTACAGAAGGATCTGGACAGGTTGGATCTATGGGCTGATGTCAGTGGGATGAGGGTCAACAAAGCCAGGTGCTGGGTTCTGCTTTTGGGCCACAACAGCCCCAGGCAATGCTCCAGGCTTTGGGGCAGGGTGGCTGGAAAGCTGCCTGGCTGAAAAAGGACCTGGAGTTGTTGAGTCAACAGCCAACTGAACCTGAGCCAGCAGCGGGTCCAGATGGCCAAGGAGGCCAACAGCATCCTGGCCTGTATCAAAAATAGCACGGCCAGCAGGAGTAGGGTAGGGATCATCCCCCTGTCCTTATCACTGGTGAGGCTGCACCTCAAACGCCAGGTTCAGTATTGGGGCCTGCACTACAAGGATTTTGATGTGCTGGAGTGAGGGCAGTGAGGCTGGTGAAGGGTCTGAAGAACAAGTCTTGTGAGATGCAGCTAAAGGAGTTGGGGTGGTTTATTCTGGAGAAAAGGAGGCTCAGGGGAGACCTTATTGCCCCCTACAACTATCTGGGGGGAGGCTGTAGAGAGGTGGGGTGTTGGTCTCTTCTCCCAAGCAACAAGGGATAGGACAAGAGGAAATGGCCTCAAGTTCACCAGGAGAGGTTTAGGTTGGACGTTAGGAACAATTTCTTCACCAAAGGGGTTGTCAAGCACTGGAACAGGCTGCCTAGGGGTGTGACAGACTCACTATCCACAGCCATGTTTAAAACATGCATAGATGTGGTGCACTGTTTAGTGGCAGCCTGGTAGTACTGAGTTAATGGTTGGACTCAACAATCTTAAAGGTCTTTTCCAACCTGAAGAGTTCTGTGATTCCATGATGAATGTGCTAAGCAGCTCTAATATACCTGCTTGGAAGCACAGCCTGAATTTGTAACAATGCATTCCTTAGGAAAGAAACCTAATAAACCACACTTCAGAAAAACGAACAAGTTCCTACTGACAAAAAATTAAGACACATTTTTCCATTAGAAGCTGAAATTTTATTACAGGATAACAGTACATAAAGCACATCTAAAATCGATGTGTTCAATGCACTTAATAAAGGTAATGTAATATTAAAGGTACAGTTTCTAAGTACAATATAACAACATTCATATTAGAATGAAAATCGGGAGTATTTAAAAGACAACATTAAATCTCTTATTTTTACAGACATATTTACAAAATGAATCAAAATACTTTTTCCGGGACTGAGTAAAATAACAAACTTAGATATAAGCAGGCTATCGTAAGAGTGAGTTGGAAAGGTCCATGAAAGTGAAAAGTTAAGTGATTGGGTAAAGATCATTAGCAAAGGTTTAGTACAATACCACTTTAGTATTCCTCTTGATGGCTTACATTTTATTGTGGCTAGAAAAGGAATTTATACATACTGTACACATAACAGACAGCATATATTTACATGTACAGTATAATTGTATTTAAACTTGTGTGTATTTACATAAATTCGAGCGTATCACTCAATGAGGTTTTTGAAGTCTATGTGCTTAATCTTCAAACTGATCTATATTTGTAATCAGCATTTATTCTGGTCTTGTTACATTGAACATCTAGTAAACAGGGAGAATATAAGTTAACCAAAAGGTTTTGCATAAGTATATCAAACTATTAAAATTAAAACAACAGGGAGAATGTGTTCCTGGTGTTATGTATATATAGGTTAGTACATACAAATTTAAGAGTGAGTCCTTTTCTCTTTGAAAATATCAAAAGGTGACTTAAATCAACAAGGGGAAAAAAAATTGTCATGGCTTATATTTAAATAAGATTGTAGCTTCAAGAGGTTTTTTGTAATTGTCCTGATAGTGTTTGCAATTAAACATTCCACTTATGAAAATATACCCATGGTGCAGTAAAGTTTGTATTGATTTTTTAGGACAACAGTATGTTTGCTGTTTAAAAAAAAATATTTATA
>JANHFX010027324.1:4465-16688 GCA_027560015.1 Chloroceryle amazona
TGGATGAAGGCAAATGGCACTTCATTTTGCTGGGCTTTTCATCACAAGGAAGGAAGAAGAATACACAAAAAAGGCCCCGAGAAAGAACCAAGCCATAGGAAAAGAACCAGTTCTGGTGGTCACAGTGAATGAGGATCTCTCTGAGGTGGTATAATTGGGGTGGCTCAGAGCAGGGCCCTGTGCAGGGCAGCAGGCAGGAGCTGGTGCAGACAGCACTGCCTGTTGCGCTGCAGCAGGGCGATGCAGCGAGGGGTGGCCAGCAGCACCCACCCGCCTGGCAGGGAGGGATGGGCAGGGCTGGCACTCCCACCTCCACCGGGATATGGGCCCAGGCACGTTCAGACAGGCCTGGCAGGGGGGTATGGACAGATCTGAGAAGTTCTCCTTTTTCCACAGTGGTTTCCATCCTTCGAGGTCTGGTGCCTCCAGTTTAAGACTTCATTTTTCACGTGGGAGCTGGGCACAGCAGGGGGTCCCCCAAAGCCCCCAGGCGGGAGGGTCAGCACAACTTCTGGCAGGAGAAAGGATCTGTTGAGGGTCACAGTAGGTTTGGTTTGGTGATGGTGCCCTGACTCTCGTCAGGGCACAGCGCCTCACCAGCGTGTGCCTGTGGCAGTAGAGCGTCAGGGCTGGACCCACTGGGAGGTCAGGCTAATGCGGGAAGATCCTCCTTGTGCCTTCTTAACCCGAGCTTGAACCTTCCCCGTCTCCCGCCTCGTCCTGATTAGCACTAAGAGGGTGCTTTGCTGCTAGCGGCACGCGTGGCATTGAGCAGTGCAGGGCACTGCGCTGTCTTCTGTGGTGGGGAAGGCCTCCTCACCTCTCTGAGCTTCAGTACACAACCTGCAGGCAGGCAGGCAGGAGACATGCTTTCCTCCCTACTCTGCCTGCCACCTCCCTGCCAAAAGGGACTGGGAGTGTTGCCGGTAGGGGACAGGCTGCCCAGGCAGTCTCTGCTCTGCATGGGAGCATCGGCAACATCCAGAAAGGTGCCTGTGTCCTGGGGAGGTGAAGAGCATCCTGCAGATGCTGGCCACAGACCTGGCAGAGGGGTAACACCAGGCTGTGGTGTGCAAGCCTCCTTACTGGCGTCCATCTGCCCACAGCCATCATGTGCCTGCTGGCTGTGAGGACATCAGAAGAGGAAGGTCTGAAAATAATCACCCCCTTATATTTTCCTTTTAAAATGAGGGAGTTGACATCATGGGGAATTTTTGTGACCGGCAGAGCTGGCTAATAGGCAGCTCCTTGGTGAGTCAGGCACTTGCCTCTTCCCATGGCACAGCCTGGCCCTCCTGTGCCACCAGCATGGCTGGAGCTCAGGGACACCCCAGATCCTAGGGCTCCCCAGCCTGTCTCAGGAGGCCAGGTTTTCTGCCACCTCCAGCTGCGAATTGTGGTCTCAGTGTACCCGTAGCCTTGGCCATGGTCCTCACTGCTCCCTGTCCTGCTGCGCATCCTCTGTGTGGAGTCTCTTGAGGTTGCAGGGCTTGTGCCACCTCTTTGGGAGTGCTGCTCCCTGCTGTGCTGGGATCAGTTGAGTGGTGGATGGCGTTTGCTGGTCTGGCTGTCAGGGTTGCCATGGGGTGCTGCTGTTTGGCTTGAAGGGTGCAGCATAAAGCTGTCACACTTCCCTTGCATTGGGAGGCACTGTTATCAGCACGCTGTGTGTGCTGGAGCGTGCTGGCACTGCCTGGACTGCCCTCTGCCTGGCAGACCGTATCCTGGGGACATGGCAGCTGCAGGGGCCGGCACAGCACAGGGCTTGGCAGCAGCCACAGTCACCAGGTGCCATTTCCATGAGCCACTGTTGAGAGGAGCCGCGTCTACCTCTCCTTATATGGGGCAAAACAACCATCAGTTCTCCTTTCCTGCCCTTGCCTGGTGCTCGGTGGTGCTGTGCTGGGGGTTGATTGTGGTGGGGAGGTGCTCTGGGATCTGTGCAGGGCAGCTGGGGCTGTAGGGTCTTGCCCGCAGCACCAGCGTGTCCTGCGGCCCTGTGTTGGCCCGTCCTGAAGCTCAGGCAGAAATGAAGTGGGCTCTGTAATTTGGAGCCCAAATAAACAGCTGCTGAGTGTAGTATGAACATGTAGCTCTGTAACCTGTGATATACTTTCTGCTGCCCTTCTTCCTAAACCAGACACACCTTTGTTTAAAGTGTTCCAGCAAAGTGTTGTTTATTCAGGGCATTATTACCAGTATCTCAGGCTCTTTTTTTTCTCTCCTGTGACTCAGGGATAGTTTAGTGCCATTTCTTCCATCTTTCCTCCATATCAAAGATATCCTGGCAAGTTCATGTTTATTGTTTGCAGTTAATGTTTAATATTTCCTATTACTGGCATCTCATGGTTGATCTTAATTACACCCTTCTAATGTAAGACAAAAGTCAGTGAGCGAGACCGTATTCACGCTCGGGCTGTGGCATGTCGGGCTGGTGCCGCAGGGCCGGGGACCTGGTGCCACCTGCACCTGCTCTGCACTTCATGGGCTGTGTCAGGACAGTGGCTGCTCCACACGGGCCTGAGTGGGGTGTCCGGCGCAGGGCCCAGAGCTGCTGTGGTGGCTCCTGTATGCCACAGCAGTGTGGACAAGCAGCCGTTGGTTTTGAGCCGGTCAAGTGGAAAAAAGAATCAAGCCGATATTTATTTTATCCAGGCTTTAAGGGCTGGTTTTTCCTCTTGCTGGCTGGGCTGAATCATTAAAACAGATTAGTAGAAATTAAAAATAAATTAAAAATCAATAGAGCGCAGGGGGTGAAATGCCCTCTCAGGACAGCGGGCTGTTGCATAGCTCTCTGCAGAACCAGCAGCCCAGGATATTCCTGTGCAAAGTTGGGCAGGTTGGTGAGGGAGCTGCAGCTACTGCTGCACAGCCCTGCCTCTGCGCTCCTCATGTCTCCGCTGCCGTGTCACATCAGTGGGTTTGCGGGCAGGGTCCCCTCTGCCTTCACTGCCTCCCGAGGAGGGACCGCTCACCTTCTGTTTTGGGGCTCTCAGGCTATAAATACTGGAGGGTGGTGAGGGGTGGCCAGTCCAAGGCACAACCTGACACCACCTCTCCCTCATTCACAGTGACATTTTGTCAAATGCCACTGGGAAGGGGGGTTGCTTATCTGCTGGCACACGTTCCGGTGACCTTCACAGCTCTGGCCAGGTGCCTCCTTGCTGTATTTACACTTATTTATAGCGTTCTCCTTCATCTCCACCTCTGCCATCCTCACCAGTACTGGAGGGTGGCTGCCCACCCAATACAGGTCCCTCTGGGCTGGGAAGACTGGAGGGAGCTGGTGCATTATGGGATCATAAGGGGCACACAGCTTTGTCTCCCTAGGATGCTGGTGGCCTGACCACACGAGGGCCACATCCCCTTGGTGGGACCTACAGGGACAGTAGGGTGCACCCCAGGGGTGGATGGGGATGGGTTTGGCTGTGGCGTGCATCACGGTGGCCATGCGCCCCTATCACCTCTCCACTTCAGTGCTGGTGCAGCCCAGGAGTGTGGTGGGGTTCTGAGTCACCTGTCCCAGTTGCCTGAGTGGGGCTTCCACCTGCCCAAAGCAGCCAGCCAGGGGCAGCCATGCCCAATGCAGCACCAGCCAGCCTGCTGCCACCCACCCAGGGAAGAATTCATCCTGGTGAAGCAGCTGCGTGGTGCCCGTCTGCCTGCATGGCTGTAATCCCCGTTTCAAGCAGTCTTTATCAGGATTTCCCTGATAAGCCCAGACGGCTCCCTCCAAAACCCCTGCCCAAGATTTTCTTTCCTTTTTAGAGGCAAGCCTGGAATGAGGGTGAGGAGGAAGAAACTCCCTGGCCAGCCATAAACGTGGGCACAGGGATCTGGTGCTGCCCATACCACTGAGCAAAGGCTGGCAGGAGCCAGCACTTCATGTTCTCGGCATTTCTCACCTTCTGCTGGTTTGGGTCCCATCCTAAATGCTGCTGGCTAATTTGGGGCTCTGTCTCTAGCACGTGTGGATGTATATTTATCCCTTAATGCTTTGGGTAGGCACTCGCCTGTGGGGAGGGAGGAGGCTCTGTGCGGGGCTGAGTCACTGCTTTGACTTCTTGGTGAGGAGATGGGCTGTCTGTTTCTGGCCAGTTCCTTTGGCCCCTCTAAGGAGCTGCTGCTTTCCTTCCTTTTTTTTCCGAACAGCAAAGTGGCATGTGAGGGGCAAAGCAATTGCAAAGCATCCTGGGGCCATGTATACGGGCAGCAATGCAAATCTGTCCTCCCAGGTTTAAAAAGGTTTAAGTTCCTGTGAAGGTGCTGTGCTCGTCCAGCAGCACTTTCGTGCCGGCAGGCTTCAGAAGCTGAAACTTTTGCAGCCTCACTAAGCATGAGCACAATGCGTGTGCCATCGGCTGGTGCACTTGGAGCCTCACTGCAAAATACTTGGCCACAACTTCAAGGGGCTGGATCCAGGGATTTTGCAGATAAGGGAAATTTCTACCACTGCTGTTGTCGGGTGTGACAAAGGAGAGGACCTGCAAGTGTTTTTGTCACGGTCACTGCCCCGTCCCCAGCCCCTCTGAGACAGTTAAGCACCGCAAGCAGCAGCCAGCTGTGCTCTCTTGCTCTCCCTGGTTTAGGTTGCTATTGCATGGCAGCCAGGCTGCCGTTCCTCCAAGATGGTGTCTGGAGGTGACATTGCACCTTTGCTTCTTTCCCAGGCTTGCCTCAGGGAAGGCAAAACCCCAAAGCATCAGCATTTGCCTGAAGGCTGCTGAACTGTGGGTGGCAGGTGCCTGTTTCAGGCTGGCAGGCAGGAGGGCTGTGCGCTGCCTGCTCCCCAGGCAAGTTGGCTGCACACACGTGGAGCCAAGGTCTGCTCTTGAGCTTTTGAATCAGAGTTGGGCTTGGGGAGGAACCTCATGCCTCTGCAGAGATAAGAGCTCACGTGCTCCTGTAACAGAGTCAATACTGTTCCAAAGAAGGAAAAAGAGCTGAAGGGGGAAATGTCCCACCTGCTGTCCCCATGACATTGGGAGCCAGCATTGAGCTGTGGTCCTTGGATGTGACTCCAGACAGTGGTTGCCCTCTCTCTGATGCAGGTACAGCCCAGGGCAAGTATCAAAGATGCTGGGGGCACTATAGATGGATGCCCTCATCGGCCACCCTCGTGATTGGGCAGGGAGATGGAGCTAAGCCATACACCAGCTCCTCATTCCACTCCACCTTGCTACTGCCCCAGGAAGGGCAAAAATCGGGGGCTTTGAAAGGGACAGGGACTCAGAGCAGCAGTTGCCCTGGTGGGTGCAGTCCCCAGACAACCTGGGAGCTCGTCCTTTTGCAGTCCTGGGAACCAAAGGGATGCTGACCAAGGAGACACCAGAAGCTCTCAGACTGATTGCTTGGGTGGGATTTCCGGGGTATAGCGCAGGCTGCAGGGGAGCCAGCCCCTCCTTGCATGCGGTACTTAGGGAGAGGCCCTGCTATGCCCTGCTGTGCTTGTTTGGGAACATTTAGGTGCAGCCGAGGCTCCTGGGACAGGAGAGTTGCCAAAATGACCTCTGGATGTCCTTGACTGTCAGCTTGGAGACTGTCCCTTGTGCTTTCTCACTATTGCCAGCTCTTCTGTGGTAGACATGCACAGTGGGGCTGGCAGGGGGTAGTGTGGCCATGGTGGGTGCAGAGCCATCCTGCTCTCCTGGCTGTCCCTGGGCATGTAGAGCACGACTGCTGCTGGACCTGTCCAGCCTCAGCAGGGGCACAAAATG
Organism: Chloroceryle amazona; assembly: GCA_027560015.1. Classification (NCBI taxonomy): domain Eukaryota; kingdom Metazoa; phylum Chordata; class Aves; order Coraciiformes; family Cerylidae; genus Chloroceryle; species Chloroceryle amazona. Next base: position 10,183 of record JANHFX010027324.1, read on the forward strand.
AGCATAAACCTGGGTGCAAGGGTCCCTGCCAACCTCCTGAGGCAAACCCTGTTCCCATGATTGAAGTTGTAAACCCCTCGCAGCAGGGAAGAACTGTCTGAACTCATCAGTAAATGAATAAAAATGTTAATGCCCTGTCCTCCCAGCAAGCAAAGCCTCTGCAGAGGCAAAGCTCCTTGCAACACCCAAGCGACTATCAGCTGCCTCTTTGTCCTGTAATTGCGATTGCATTTCTGCTGGGGTTGAGGGCAGAGTTGGTTCATGCTTTAAAGAAAGCTGAGGAGAAAGTCTCTGAATGGAGGCCATTCCCTCAGATGCCCTCCACCTTTTAGCTTTGGCTTTCAGGTGCCTGCATGGTGCTGCTGTGGGGTATTCCTGATGCCAAAGAGGATGCTCAGGCTTGGGCTTCTGCTTCCCCAAAGGCTGTAGGTGTGTGGCACAGAGGCAGCCTTGTAGCTGCCTGGGCATCCCTCTTCTCCGGAGCAGGGATTCATCAAACAAGTCACAATGAGCTGCCGGCAGCTTTCTGGTTGCAGCCATGCTGCAGTGCATACAGGCCAGGTGTCTGGACTGGAGGATGCCTCTGAATTTTTGAGCATGTCTCCATGGGTGTTTGCTGGCTGCACACCAAGAACCCATGGCTGATCTTCCTACAAACTCCCAAGTAAAATTAGAACAAAAGTTCACTCCTCTCCCAAGGCAGCAGGAAATGCAAAGGGTGGGAAAAGGGAAAGTCAGAGCAGATGAGGTCCAGTGCCCACAGGCAGCCACCCCATTGCTGCTGCCACCCACTCCCTGGGCAGGGGGCTGGGTCTTCCCCACCCCTGTGGCCAGCCCAGGTGGGCTTTGCTGTCAGTGCCTCAATGCTGGGCTAGAGGTGGTCAGAGTGGTGGAATCCCTCCAGGTACTCAAGTCCTTGGCGGCTGGGCTGGTTAGATGACCCCTTCTAACACAGGACACTGGCTGGAGCCATAGCTTCATGTTGTGATGCCCTGCGCTGGGTGCCCAGGCAGGTGGCCACACTGTGCAAAGACTCTCCCCACTTCTTCTGAGGAGGGGGAACTGATGCAGGCAGAGTCGAGATTTCAGGCACTCCTGACCTGTGCTAGCCAGGAACCTGGGAGCATCCACTGCCAGGCACTGCCTTGGGATGGCCACACACAGCGTGGCAGTGCTGGGGCACTCCTGCCTCCAGGTGCCCAGAGAGGGGCAGCTCAGCAGCATTAGATTGCAGGAGTTTATTTTTACCCAGCCCTGTTACCAATGGGGACATGTCACATCTGTGGAGTTGATCAAAAGACATCCCGAACCCTGGTGTCAGCTGCTCCTTGTGATCTCAGCACCAGGATCTTTTCCCTTGTGGCATATCAAACGGAGCAGGAGAATTTGACTGCTTTGCTATTTTTAATTGAACACACACACGCACACACAGAGATACATATATATATATGTATGTATGGCTTGTCTAAAAATAAAAGCCTTTGCCTGTGTTCCCATGGGAAGATTTGGGGAGAAGGGGGAGCCAGAGTTGTTCCAAGACTTTTTCTGGAGCAGGCACAAGAGTAATAGCAGGGAAGCAGGGACAAGCCACAGCAGGTAGGGGACACATGTGAAAGCCCAAAGGACATCTGATCCCAGAGCAGCACAAGGATGCCCCTGAGCAGAGGGGACAGAAGAGATAGGGGAAAGGTAACATCTGTGTCCCCCAGAGCTGGCAGTGATGAGGACAGGGACCTTTGACCTGCTACCTGTGCTTTGACCACCCAGGGAACAAAGGTTTTTACAAGGCAGGTTTGAAGAGCCCCAGCCTTGGAGAGCCCATGAGGAGTATCCCAATCTGGGGCCGTTCAGGATTTTCCATAGACATACTTTGCACCCGATATACTTGGTGGCAGCGTAGCTATGGTCTGTCCACCTGATACATCTCCCTTCTGCAGCAGGGCAGAGGCAGGATGCTGGGAAGAGCATTGTCCCAGCACAAGGGCAGCTCCCAGCCCCCTGCAGCCCCCAGTGCCAGAGACAGAGCCAGGCTGGCAGTCCACAGCCAGCTATCGGGCTGTGAAGCTGCTCTCCCTTGCCCTTGCTGTGTCTGCCAACCCCCTCGTCCTTTCTTCCACTGCTTCTGGGATGGGGCTGAATGCAGGTGACAAATGCAAAATGGGAGTGGGTGTGTGCACGGGAGTGTCTTTTGGTGTGGCACAGGGTGTTCTAAAGCTGGTGGGGAGCATGGCACGCAGGCTCCTCAGCCAATGGGAACAGAGTCAGTAAGACCAGATTATCCCAATTAAAACAAAGAGAAGAGAAAGAGACAAATACTGTCTTTTGCATTCCTGCATCTTGGGTTGAAATCTATTTTCCTTCCTGTTGAGTGCCAGAGGAAACCCTTACAGGGTACTTCAGGAGGGGAGGCACCTATGTTCTTCTGCCCCTACAGCCTCTCTCACGTGCTTGGATGTTTACCTGCTCCAAAATCCATTTGCTCTGCAAATAAACTTGCTTCCCTCATCACCAGAAAACTCCCCCTGGGCAGCCAATACCAGAAAGAGTCACACCAGACCTTTCCCCTCCACGTTTGAACCTGGACATCGGGGCAAAACCCAGCATGATCCAGGGGCTTGGTGCAGGCAGCAATCAGCAGGACAGGCAGGCAGTGCCAGAAGGGCCAGCTCGTGCCAGCCCTTGCTCTTGTGTGTGCTGGATGCAGCTGTGGGGCTTTGTGGCTGGGCAGTGGCTGGGAGCCCAGCAGAATCAGGGCAGGTCTCAACTCCTTTCTGTGGTTACATGGAGACTTTTAGCTCAGTTCCTATAGTTCACACCATGTGCACCTGGATACTGATTCGTTTCCATGCCATTGTCCTCATCCTGCATGTGCAATGCGGGGACCAGGGTCTGTGTTGCCTTGGTGGTGCCATGAGACATGCAGGACGTGCAGCTTTCCCAGAGGCACTGTCCCCAGGCATTCAGTGCCATGTGGCAGGGATGGAACAGAGTATGGAGCAGCCACAGTGACCAGGTGTGACGCCCCATGTGTTGCTGTCTCGTGTGCACCCAGGTCTCTTCCTCACTCTGTTACTGTTGATCCCCAGGGCAGCTGAACAACCCTGGATGTCACTTGTAGGGCACCAAAGCAGGAGTAGCTTCATTTTCCCCTAAAAGCACCAGCAGCTGCTTTGCTATGGTCCAGGTGGCTGTGCTGTGCCCTGAGCTTCTACTCAGGAGGAGACAAGGCTCTTCTAATGCAGATGCTGCTGTTTTGACACCTGCCAGAGTGCAGGACACAAGAGGTTTGGTGGCAGTTGTGGGGCAGCTTTCAGTCACCAGTAGTGCCAGTGCCTGTGCAAACTGGTTAGTAAGATATACAGCAAAGAGGTGCTCTCCATGCTCTCCACTGCTCTGTAGTTGCTCCTGGAGCCACTTCTAAGAGGGTTTTCAAAACAGGGTCTGAGTAATGGGCTGGATCAGAGGTGACAGCACATGGGGAGACTGGCCATCTCCACAGGTGACTGCTGCTGCCTGTTGCTGGCACCGGGCTCACCTACCCTCTCCTCTTCTCTCTCTCCCCAGTATGAGGTGTCTGGCGAGGAGCACCTCTACTCTGACTTCCCCGAGATCGATTTGTCTCAGCTGGATGCCAGTGACTTCGACTCGGCCGGCTGCTTCAGCGAGCTGCAGTGGTGCGGGGAGCACTCGGAGACTGACTCCAGCCAGTACAGCACTGACGACTCTGAGCTCTTCCAGGTACTCCCATCCTCCTGGCACAGGGGACTGAGGATGGAGGCAGGGACAGGGCAGGAGAGAAGGAGGGGACACATGCCACTATTCATAGCTCCTCCCCAGCTGATTAGTGCTCTATTAATTTGTGTCCAGGCTGTAAATGGGGCAAGTGGAGTAAGGCTAATGAGGAGGTGGATGAGCTGAGGATGGCTGCTGAGCCAACCCTCCTGCGATGTGTTATTAAAAGGGAATTACAGCTGGTGCGCAGGGTGTCCCATTGGATTCCCGGGATGGCAGGGTGTTCCAGGGTGGCAATGTGGGGGTCTCAGGGCTGTAGTGTGGGGCAGGAGAAGAAAACAGCCCCTTTTCCTGTCTCTCCAGCTTTGGCATCCTCCCTGTGTTTAGGTCTGGGGTCTCTCTGGCAGAGAGTGGATGGTTTGTCTCCTCAGCTTTGTGCTGGGATGGACCCATCACTGTGCTGGGGTCCGGGACTGTGCAGTGCAAATCAGTTCTGGGGCAGAGTATGCTATGCCAAGAAGTCACGCCATGCCAAGAATGTGCCCTGTCCTCAGGGGCTGGGGTCTCCGTGCCCTCCAGAGCAGCACGCAGGCCCTTATCCCCTCAAAGAGACTGCAACCCACTGGTGCTTGATAGTCACCAACTCTCGGTTATAGTTTGGAAGGGAGGAGGATTTGTATTTAAACAAAGGGAAAAAAAAAAACAAAAACCAACAACATTTTCTAACCTGGCCATAACAACAACCCTCTGGCTTTTCTGCTGTGCTGATGCTGTGCTTGAAAATGGTCCAGTCCAGCTGAGGGACCTTCATCACGAGATGCATATTTTCCGCTGAACTTCCTGGGGAAAAGATAAACAGAAAAGAAATGCAAAAGACAGGCCCATTAGGAGCAGTGGAGTATGATGAAATGTATCCCACTGAACTTGTATGCACAGCGGTCTCATGCCAATAACAGGAGGAAAAGAAACAGAGCCAAAAATGGAGCATCCTGCTGCCTTTCCCTAGAGCCTCCTCTAGTAACTGCAAGCAAGGTTAGGGCATGGAACAAAAGATATTTAATTTTCAAACAAGATGAGTGAAACACAGGAGGCTGTGTGCAGTCAACAGCCCTTCTTGCAAGCCTGAATTTACCCGGTGCTAATTTTACAGCTGATGGTAGCCTGCTTCTTGTTGGACATGGTTTACATTCAGATGTGATGGAGGAGGATAAAAAAGAAGGAATTCCTGGCTCACTTCAGTCATTCCTCAGCTTCTGCATCCTCTTCTGGGCTTTTGCACTGTATTTCCAGACAGGAATGGGACTTGTGATGCTGTGTGAGACTGGGAGGGCTGGAGGTGTATCAGCTGAGGAGAAGCCCAGATGAGAAGAGGAGCCCGAGGGGACAGGGCAGGGAGCAGCCCATGGCCCTGCCTGGCCCAGGAGAGTCCCAGACACTCGCGAGTCTCCCATCAGCATCCCCAGATCGTGCTGTTTGCCAAAAAAAAGATGAGGGAAGCTGTAATTTAAGGCCCTTCTTGTTCTGGGGGCCATGCTCTGTCATCAGGGTCCCTCATAAGAGTGCTGGGCACATATGGATTTAAGCATGAGGGCTGAGAGCCCCTGTCAAGCTGGACGTGCCTGTGTCTGGGGGCTTTTAGTGAAAACAAACCCCGTTCTGCTTGTTGCAAGCTGTGGCATCTGGCCAGCAGTGCAGCCCGGACTGCGTTTCCCCTGTGCCCTCCCAGGGGGCTGTGCCCTCTTGTCCACTGGGCAGCCACAGTCTGAGATTACAGCTCTTCACATTTCCTTTGCCTTCCCCATCAGGAGAGCTGCAAATAACTGTCCATGCCCTCTCAGGCCTCCCCAGCCCTGCGGAAGGCAGGGGGCTGGATGCTGCTCCCAGCCCTGCTCAGCAGCACCGGGATAGCCAGCACTGGGGGGACTTAGAGAGGTCAGGAGGATTTGGGCAAGGAGCCTTTTAATCACAGATCCTTTATCTGCTGCTGTTTGCCTCCTGGCGGGGTGGAGGTGACTATTGGGAGAGAAGATGCTTTGATTCATTATTTGCCTGCTGGGGATGCAGGGGGCCAGACCAATGCTCCTTTTCCAGTTGGGTCTCTCTCTGCTGATCCAATCCTAGTCCTGTGCTGGTGAAAAGCTCTTCCAAGTCCCCTGTGGGGTCACTGGAAAGTGTGGCTGCTGGTGTGGCACCACCAGTCCCTCTTTCCCCCTGCCCAGCATCCCCCAGTCTCTCTGCCCAGCCTAACTCCCCTCTCTTCTCTGCCTGCTCCTTTCAGATAATAGACAGCGAGAACGAAGCGCTGCTGGGAGCTCTCACCGAGACTTTGGATGATATACAGGGAGATGACATGGGCCTGGCTGCCTTCCGAACTATGGAAGAGGGGGACACGCTCAACCATGCCTACATCTCGCCTGCCCCCTCCCCCAAACCCACCGCCCCGGTCATGGGGGGGCCACCCCCGGCCCCCGAGTTTGATGAGCTGTCTCTAGTAAGAACCCACTTCCTACTGTTTAAGGTGGATTTGGATGAGCCCCTGATAAGCCGGCTGCATGGGTATGATAGGAAGCAAAGGTCTGAATTTTTTCATTCTAGGCTTAAAACTCTCTTTAACCGTCAATACCAAAGCATATACTTGTATTGTATACGTATACATGTTCTGCATCATTGCTGTCACCTCCATCACCATCCTCATGGGAACAAGCTGTGTGTATACAAATATATATTTGAAAGGGGGTGGGGGGGGGGGGCAAAAGGGTGGGGGCTGCTTTGGC
>JANHFX010027325.1:0-42391 GCA_027560015.1 Chloroceryle amazona
AGGGGGGGAGGGAGAAAGGGGGGGGGGGGGGGGGGGGTCGGGCGCACACATGGGAGCAGGGAAGGACCGGGAGGAAAACCGTGACCCCCCCAGCCCTCGGCACGGGTTTGCACCTCCGGTAACATTGTTCGGGTGCGGGGAGGAGGAAACAATGGAAACTTCCTGGCCTGGGCGCCAGCACTGGGGCCTGCAGCCAGTCCTTTGGCAAATAACTCCCAGAGCTGGGCTTCCTTCATGTTGTCTTTGGCCATGCTGAGCCGCGGTGCACGCCAGTGTATTGCACCTTCAGACAGCTGCAGAATGGTGGGCTTCTCAGATTTTGGTCAATTTGCTTCTAACTTAGGTCAGGTAAGATTCACAAAACATGGCACCCTTTTCCCCATCTCATCCTACCTATCGTGCAGTGGGTCCGGTGTGGCATCCTGCTTGTTGGTTTGTAACGGTATGCTCAGGTCTAAGAGGCAAGGAGGTTAGGTGAGGCTGTGGCAACCTAATTCCCTTGTCCTGAGGACTGAACCCTTGCTGTGTCATGGGAAATGTTTAGGCTAAGCTATCTAGGAAGTGGCATGTACCGAGGTCTCCGAATTAGAGTGCAGCCCTCTCCCTATGTCTAGGAGGTTCCTTTCCCAGCAGACCCAGCATGCTTGCTTCTTACATGTCAGGGAGAAGGCTCCGGGAGAAGGAAGAGTGAGGCAACTTGTGTCTGTGAAAGATAAGGAAAGCAGTTTAACTCTTTCCATACATAACTATAAGTTATGGCAGCAGGAAGAAAATACTTCATCTGTCCTTTTGAATTGCAGTTGAGAAAAGCATGGGTTGTGCTGAGAAACAAAGGTTTGCCTTACACTTGTGGAAAAGCACAGCTCAGACAGCTTGGACACGGGTGCTAGGAACTGAAAGTAACTAGAAACAAGCGGCAGCTTCTCACCTCTGACTAGACACCAAAGCTACTTTGGCAGATGCCTGCACACCCTTCCTCCCCAGGGAAACAGCTGGAGCCATCTCTTGCTATGAGTTCACTGCTTGGCGCTGCAGCATGGCATTGCTCCCTCTGTCAGCCTCCCAAAACAATGTCAGCAGTGCTCAGCTAATGAAATTCCTGTGTGCAAAACAGCCTCGGGTGATGAGGGAAGTGGAGCTGACCACTTGGTGTGGGTAGCAGGTGGAGAATGCCAGTGCTGATGCCTCTGAAAGTGTGACCTCATTGACAAAACAGGTATACACTGTTTTTTCCTTGCTGTCTGTGTGAAATAGCTGTCATCACTGCCTGTTGTCACACACAAGGAAGGATTGTGGAGGAAAAGGCTTCTTTTCTCACCTCTGCAAGATTATATTTGGGCTTTCTTAGCTTTGGCATAGCCTAGTGCAGCTGTATTATTAGGTCAAAACAAAAATGCGTTTTGAAACTACAGAACATAGTCCTTACTCGAGAAGAGCAGTTTCACTGAAGGCTGTTGCTGCTCATGGACTTGGCTGTTCACTGTGCTGTGTACCTTGATATTCTGATGCAGAGAAGGATGAGTTATGATTAGGCCCATAGTTATGTCCTAAGTATAGGTTTTCTGCCTACCCTGTATTATGTAGTGAGGTGTTGTTCAATTAATGCATAGAAGTTTTGACATACATTTGCAATTCTGTCTCTGGTTCTTCCAGGAACTTGACTGGCAGTGCATTTTTATCACTTGTTTTCAAGCAGTGGGTTCATCACCCAACAATGCTTCTTTTTTTCCCTATAGGATTCACAATTGCTTACGTTTGAGGAAGATGACCCACCAGAACCACTCGAGCTGGCAGTTAAACAAGTCGTTAGCATTGTAAAGTCAGCTCAAGAGAAGGTAAATTTTGTTTTTGTTTTGTTTCAGTGTACTTTTGGACAGGAAGTGTTAACTTTTCTTATTAGCATCATTGGGAGTTTCATTTGTCAATGCTTCTATACCCTTGACCTAAGTTTGGCAAGGCTGGTAAGAGGATGCCTCTTTAATGAACCTCTGCAATCTCTTTGGGTTGATTCACTGCTTTTGCAAGTCATGATCAGGATGTGCTCCAGGGCTTCTACCACCTGAGCAGTAACCAGGGTTATGCCAAGTTTATAGGTACGGCTTCAGTGAACTTGTATAGTAGCACTCTCATCGCACCCCCACGATCAGTACAATAGTTCCCTGTCCTGTTGCTGAAATGTGGGGTGGGTACTTCATGAAGAAGGAAAGTGACGCTTCTTCTCTGGGGCAAGAAAATATTTTTGTCTGCCTCTTGCTGTTTGTGTCCCTGATTACAGGCTGACTTCCTAAGTCAGAGCTAGGTAAGGATCAGTGGGACAGGTGCAAAGTCCTGAGGGTGAAATCTTGACTGTACTGAATCATGCATTCTGTGAGGAGCAAATGGTCTCTTTCTTCCTCTCCCACCCCATATACTGGGAAGTGGTTTACTGCATGTAAAATTAAAATAAGGCAGAACATGACTTAGAACAGCATAAAAATCCATTAAGGGGAAGAAAAAGGCATATGTATGCTTATTAGAAATTATATCTTCTGCATTTTCATCCTAGTGACTGTAACTACTGACCACATCTGAACTGTTGCTCAACCTTAGGTACCTGCATTGAATTAGCCTAATGCTTTTCTTCTAGTTTTGCTTTGTCATGTTGGTTTGCTGGTCTGATTTAGATGTTAAGCAGCTCTACTATGATTCCTTTGAAAACTATGCATACTTATCTTCCTGATACACAACTTACAGACACACCCTGACTGAAGGCAGCTGGGGACTGTGAACGTGTAAAGTTATTTGTGCACTTGTTCTCACTCTCTTTGGGATTTTTCCCCCTTCCCCGGCTCCCCCCCAGTGTGGTGCCTGCCACAGCAGTGGGGCTAGAGAGACTGGAGTTGGTAGAGCTGTAGAGTCAGCAGTAGTGTTACTGTGCCACTGGAAGACACCACAATGCGGATTGTAAGGAGAGGGTACTTCTAGGGCTAAAAAGCAGTGTCCTCTGTAATGTGTGAAGCCAGCAACTGAGCGATATCTGCTACAACGAAAAGCTAGCAATTAGCAACACAAAAAAAATGTCTTGCAATGCAATGTCTAAAAAGTTGCTGGAAGGCAGGCAGGGCTGAATATGTCATTCTCCCCCTCTATTCTGTGATTCTGTGAAATATGTTTGCATGGGAGATGGCCAGGAGATTTGGGTCTGCTGGCTACCCTCAGCCAGTATCAGAAGTTCAGCAGGGGTGCATAGAGCACAGTGCCAGTGGCTGGTGGTCCAGCAGCATCTCAGGGCTAAAACTTTTCTCTTGTCTGCGTGTGCCAGTACCAAGGCACAGCACTGCAGTCCTGTATTTCCCTGAGGTCATGTTGTAGCACTGAGAACATCTCTGCTGCAGTCCTTGGTTAACTTTTTAACTTCAGATTCTGACTGCCATAACAATGAAGTAAGTTGGTGACTGTGGTGCCTCGTGAGTGTCTTACTTGCTGTAGTTAAGGTTAGGCAACAGAAGGTAGCAAGTGCTGGCTCCATGGCGGCCAGGGAGCTGTACTCCTGCTCTCCTCTACCTGTAGTTTTGCAATCCAGCACTCAGCCTTATGCAGTCTCTGGTCCTTGTCTGACCTTGGGTTGAGCCATTTCAGTATCTTAATCGAGCTGTTATACTGCAGCCAGCAATCTAATGTGGTTTCACAGCAGCTTAAACCAATATAAGCACATTTAAAAATGCATTGGATTAAAACAGGTTTGCTTATGTAAAGTGGGTTGTTCTGAACTGTCCCAAAACCCATTTCCATAATCTTGTGCACAGCTGCTGGAAAAAATTCTCTGAATTATTCTAACTCCTTCAGTTAAGGTACAACCTGAATATTTATTTAGATTTCAGTGTATAATAACCTTAGAGTGATACTCTGGTAGCTACTTTCCCTCCTTCCTTAAATGCACACCTTTCCTAAACACCTCAGGGGTTCTCTCGTACAGCAATTGTCTCTTTTACATATTCTTCAGGTAATATCAAGGGTCCAAAGGTTTGGGTTTTTGTGGTGTTTTCTTTCCTCCCTCTTGCTCTTCAAACTCTTAATCTTTGCATATGAAATTGAACTATCTCTCTGCAACTTGTCCAGGCTCAAATTTCTTATACATGTTTGTAGCTCACTACTGGTGTGACTGGCTCTGAATGTAGTTTGTGACCATATGTTGCATGTTTATCAATGCTGTAGCATCCCACAGAGCTCTGCACTTGCCGAGGCATCAGCTGGCATGAGACTGTTTTCCTGCGACTGGTTCAACATGCTGCTTTACTTGTGGTCTGTATGGCAAGAATGTATAGGTGACTTGGTTCAGCAGCCAGGGCTTGATTTATTGCATGTCATTTCAAATGCTCATTTGACCTTGCATCAGAGAGATTGTGGTCATCAGAGGATCTGGAGGATTGAGGGTGAGAGATCAAAATAGCAGCGAACAGGGAATGTGTAATACTTCAACACAGCTGCATTCTTAAAGGGCCCTGTGATACGTTTTCTGTAATGGGTGGTCCTGTGTCTCCTTGAATGCTGGGCCATGGAGCACGGCCAGGTGATGAGCCTGCCTAGTGCTGGGAGTAACCCTCCTGCCTGGGACATCTTGCTCTGAAACAATACGGGATTGCCAGCCAGACTATGGTTATTATGTTACTGCTGACAGCCCTGTTTATGACCAGGGCACGTGCTGACACATGCAGTCCTGAGGTATATCCATACTGTCCTTGCCTTGAAGAAGTACCTTGAAAGGTGTAAAAAGCCATGTATTCTTCACAGTGCAGTGCTGCAGATATGGTTGGGGAAGCTGCTGGTTGTCAGCTTGGCCAAAGCCATTGTGACAGGGACAGAGCTGCTCTGTGACTGAAGGTTACACCACACTGCTTCTTAACAAAGCCTCTATTTATATGGTGCCTTCACTCCATTTTTGGTCCAAAGCCTAAATATATGGAATGAAATGGTCTGTTTTCATTGTGTGGTGTTGGTTGTTTTGTTTTAATAAAGTAAATGTTAGGAGTATTCTTAGCTAATTCTGCCAACCTTTCCATTACTGCAGTCTATTTCCAGAGGCTTTGAACTTCACAAGAACAACAACAAAGGCAACAAAAAAGAGGATTCTCTTGTTGGGGACTTGGCACAGAGGGTTTGGATTGAGCAGGCTACAACAGAAGTCTCCCTTCTTTTCATGCTTCATGCTTAAATAGAAAGAGGTAAAATGCCCTCGGAGTGCCATTCCTTTAATTAGTGTTAATAAGTTGCTATACATGGAATGACTGTCTTGGATCACAACCGGCAGCAGCAAATTCTAAAGCTTCGTGTTAACTTTTGTGTGGTGAATCTTGCTAAGGGAAACGGTGGAGAGAAAAGAGGACTGTTCTGCAGGCTTGTGAGAGGTCCTGTTCACTGATGAGCTGTGTATCATGCCCAAAGAGGCCTTACTCACCCACACAGCTGTCGTAGCTTCATCTTCGTATCACTTTGTTTGCAGCCACCCTGCTGGGAGCTGGCAGGCTGTGGTTGTGCCACACTAGGGCACTGGGGCTTTCCACTTGCTTTGAAGCAGGTGGAGACATTGTGCAGCAAAGGCTGCTTTCTGCTCTGGGAATGACTGATTTCTCATCATCACTGCTACAGTACTAACTGGGATCTTTCCTAGTTACATACATGTGTTTATTTCTGATTATTTTTGGTGGGATGAATTCCACTGACCATTGTGTGCAGTTCCTATTGTATTTTAACTCCCTCTTTTTCTTGAAAAGCTGTGCTGGAGCTTTGCTACTTTAATGATTGGGGTTTTTTTTACAAGCCTAAGTGGAATCATGGCCCATGCCGGTGGGTTTTTTTGGTTTTCTTTGTTTGTTTGTTTTCCCCCCTTTTTTTTTCTTTTTTTTTTTAGTTTCTGTCCTAGTATATTCCTTTATCCTTGATGTATTTACTTTTCTTCTATGGTGCTTGCTGTCAGTAAATATATCATGAAGGAATTATATTTCCTTCCAGCCTTTTTTTAGCTTTTCTAAATAATTTGTTTCTTAAGTCTCCTTTCACAATGTTTTCCTGCCTCATATGTCACTCCTGTGCACCTATTCCCTGCAACAGCTCCAAGTTAAGCCATTTTCTTGAACTCAATGGCTGAAGTGACACACAGCCCTACTGGTAAGGTCTCGCTGTGCAAGGAGAGTACTACTTCTTTGTGTCTCTGAAGTACTTTCTTCATGTGTTTTAGGCTTCCGATTTGCCACTCCCTTGGCTGCTTCACACTGTGAATGACTTGATGCATCCAGGTCTCTCTTCCTTTGGCATTCTCCCTGTGATAAGCTGCCCTCTATAGGAGTAGTATTTGTTAGTTCTCATACACACACGCTCTGTTTTTTGAATTGTGTTTCTCTTCTGGTCTTCAAGGTTTTTCAGATTTTCTATGTCATTTCCAAATCTTCCTTTATATTGCTGCTTTCCAGCTTGCTTTCCTTGGCATCACGCTTACAGGTTTCTCCTGAGGGATTTTGGATGCTAACTATGCAATAGGGTCAGTGCCTGACAGGCTCCTTTGTAATTTGCTTCCAGCTTTCACTTCCCTTCTCACTGTACTGTCCTCTCCTTTTCAGACACATCCCTCATCACTTAACATGGGAGTGATGGAGTACAAGCTTAGTTATCAGGGGTGACCCTACGAAAATAGACAAGACAACATAATGTATCTAACCTACTTTAGAACCAAATGTCTTGTTGAAGGAAGGCATCACAGTGGGGATTTGTTTGCTTCAGTGGAGGCAGTACTGGTGTTGGCACTGTCAGGTAGTCTGTCTGTCTTCCAGCTGCTACTGCAGGTGTGTGTGAGCCTCCTATAGGCTTGTGCCACATCTGTCAGCTTGGCACAAGGGTCCGGGATGCCTTAGCACCCCAACAGCATGATGTCCCTGTGTCTCTGAAACTGAATCACTCTCCAAGATACTGTAGCACAAACTGTCAAACCTCTCCCGCTTTTTATTGTGTTCTGTTGATCTGCTACCTCTCCAATGGTTTGTAAAGACTTGTGTGTTAATGAGGCCAAACTAGCAAGTCTATTTCTCGTATTTATTTTCCCCCTTCTTAAATATAAGTACTGCTTCCTGTCCTCACATCATTTGGTACTCAACTTGATGGGTGGATTGAAACTTCTTCCTGTCCTGTCTTCCTGTACTCCCTGCTTGTTTCTTTTATCTTTCTTCCATTTTTCCACTTTTTTGAATTTGTATGTATGTTGGTCTGCAGGGAGTGGAAAAAGTCACGTTTTCTCCGTTTCTGCTTTGTTTCTGTTGCTGACATGGTAACTCTTTCCTGCGCTCATTCCATCAGTCACCCTGCCTTCACCATGGTGTTTACCATTGTTTTGGAAAACTGCTCTGGGGTTGTCTCATTATATTTGCAGTCAAATTCACTGTGATACCAGCTTCTAAAGATGTGCCTCAAGCTGTGCCTGGGTGAGATGTTGCATTTATCTTCTCTCCTTCAGTTTGCCTCTGTCACTTGGTGAGCTGCTTGGGTAAAGAGGGAATGGTGAGGAGCCCCTTCAAGGCTCTGGTAACCAAGGAAGATCATGTAACTCTTCTTCTGAACAGCTGAGTGTTATCTATCAAAAGGCAAAAGTTTCTAACTGGAAGATTTTCTTAGAGTGGAGTTTTAAGCTGAGCACACAAACTCTCTGTGTGACCATTAATAAGATTTTTGTGACAAAATAATAAGCCTTCTTCTCAGAGTAGTCCTCCAAACAAATACAGGAAACTGTGGGGGTCCTAAATCTAATAGTGTATTGGTCCCTGCAGTTGAGATCAAGGCAGATTTCACTGTGGGGCTGCCTCGTGGTATGTACTAATTTTCTTATGAAAATGTTAAATATTTATATTACTTAAATATTACTGAGTAACTTCAAGTAACTGCTCTTCTGGAAATAAATAACAAGTGCAGTAAAACTGATTTCCTTCCAGAAAAATAAAGAGCAATCAGGGTCTGTAATGCTGAGGGTTTTACACATACACATGATGTGGTCAGGGCCTGGGGAAGGTGAAGAAGACCTTCCCTAGCAGGGATGTGGGAACTTCCCCCTGAAGTCACCCTCCCTTGGCCATAGGAGGAAACCTGTTGCCACATGTGCACAGAGCGGGGGGAGGAGTAATGAGAAGGCCGTATGTAATGCATGACTCACTGAGGTGCCAGTGCCAAAACTGAAACCTCAAGGCAAGAGGACACCATGTGAGGAGCAGAGGCACTCTGGTGCTCCTTGAGATGTAGCAGCTTCTGGTGCTACTTCAGGAAGGAAAGAAAGTGAAGTTTTGTAGCTCTGCCAGAGGAACTGCAAAGGGGAAAAAATTAGATGTAGAGGAGGAGGACAAAGCAGGGGGAAAGGCTTTAACAGCTGTGGGTACACGAGTTTGAACACTTGAGTTTCTCAGGAAAATATTTGTCTTACACCAGTTGTAGTGCTTTTGCAGTCTTCTTTGTTCCTGAAGTTGTTTACCCAAAACAGATTTTTTTTTTTAAGATCATTGTACTGACAATTTTAGATGTAAGCAAAGTGTGTTAACAGCATCTGCAGCTCCGTGGAGTTTGGTGCCAGTGTTGGGCAGATGGTGAGCAGAGCTCAGTCAGGTCAAGGAGTTTTGCCACAGCAGCTCAGATACATCGTGGGCCAGTGTGGTCAGGGGTGGAGACTGCAGGGTGTTGAGGAGATAGCAAAAATAACCCTGGCTTAGGGGCGATAAACAGCCAGGAGTCAGCTGAGTGCAGGGAGGAATGGCAGAAGGCTGAGGAGGAGCAGAGGTGCAGCCTTGATGGTGAATGCACCTGAGGAAGGGCTGGGAACCCCTTCCTTGGGAGATCCCCGAAGTGCATGGAGAGACCTTTGGCTGGTGACAGGGTGTTTGTGCCAGGGGGAGGCTAGATCTATGGACGTGCTGTAGGGAGAAAGTATCTTGATCCTGCTTAGTGGAATAGTCCTGGTTTCTTTGTGATACTACTTCATCTCACCCTATTTCTGGTAATTTAGGAGGTCTTCCTCTTCCAGATGTAAGATACCAAAAGAGGGCTGGGATGTGACTATTCTGGGAGTCCAGAATTAGCTGGCCGCAGCTTCTGTGCAGTTGTGCAAGGGCTTCATTTTTAAACAACAGCTTATTATAAAAATAACATGTTTGCTAGACTCTAAAACACAAAGTGTTGATGACTGGGGATGTCCCTTTTAAGAAGGGGTGGGAGAGAGAGATGAGGAAGATAAATGAAGTTGAAGAGCAGCTCCCTTCCCAACAGTCCAGGTGCTGCTGTTTTCTTCTGAACATCTATCCTTCCTCTTTCTCCCCCTTGTTGATCAGAAAGGGATGCTTTGCCTGACACTCCCTTCTCCTGCTCTTCATCTCTGCAGAGAAAAAAAATACATGAAGAAGAAGGTTGGATGGGGGCATGGAAGAAGAGGAGTGTAGCACAGAAAGCTTCAGTATTTTTATTCACCTGACTGTTCTGGGGAAAGTGGCCTACATAAGTCTGCTCTGATCTATCAAAATCATCTGCTACTCTTCTAAAGGAATGTCACTTAAAAAGGGAAGCTACAGTTGCAGTCTCTTTAATCAACTTCTCACCACTTGTGGCAGCATCTTAGATGAAAACAGAATCACTTTCTCTTCAAATTCTAGTCCAGAATTCTACTGTTCTCAGTATTATGACTCCATAACCTATTCTGCTCCCAGAACAAAGGGATTCACCAGTTGTAAAGACATTATTTTCCATTAACAAGTGTGGAAACACTCCTTTTTCTGATTTGATTTAAAAATGAGGTCTCTGTACCTGAAGACCACAGCTATTATATTAAAAGTGTGGGGAGAAGGGCAGTAGGAATTTGCAGATGTCTTTGGCAGAAAATAAGACTAAAAGCTCAAACCCTGCTTGATTTGGGCACCTAAACAAAAGGTACAAGTATGAAAAAAATTGATTTACCACCTTGACAATGTGTAGAAAGAAGAGTGAAAGTTCCACAGCCTGCAGTGTCTATTTCCATCCTTTACTTAAAACATGTTTATGAATAAAGTGACACATGAACTCATCTACCGACTCTCCTGCAACCCCATTTTTTTGTTTGTTTGGTTTGGGTTTCTTTAAGCAATAATCAACCACATACCTGGCAGCTTTGTCCATTAGACATCTGGAAATTCCAGATGAATGGCTCCACATCACATGTGCAGCAAGTCCAACTTCTATGCATGTGTGAATGAAATGTGCATGGATGATAAGCCACTGCATTTAGGACATGCAAGTGTCAGCAGCTTTTGCATCAGACCTGTGCTTTTCCCTCTTCTGCCCTCGAAAAAGAGGGAAGAACCTGTTCATTTTTTGAAGTCTTTAAAGAGCCACCATGCCAATCCATCTTTGTGAATGAAAGGAGTGATTTTGTGTTTCAACTCAAGTAAAATAAGCAGTTAGACTCTTTGGTCTTGTTAGCTATTAAAAATGCTTACAAATCCTTTATGTTATATCATAATAGTGGGTGCTAATATTGATTATGTGGGATTAAGGGTCACAAATCACATCTGAAGGAATTTAGACTTTGGGGAAGGGGAGGGGTGAGGGAGACTGATTTGTCCACTTTTAGACTAGAGTTTGTAGAAGACAAACCTGAGAAGGCAAATCTTGTTGGTGTGGTCAGGATTTTTATTTCCCATGTCCATCCTCCCCCCAGCTTTGTAATTAAGTCTCTACCTTAATAGATGTGATAATGCTCTGTTCCTTCCTAAAATGTATGCTATAGAGCCCAGGGCGATGAAATATATTTAAGGAGAGACTGATAAGGATCTTTCAGAAGGTACATGATTCATTTTAAAGCCTTCATCTTTACTTCCAGTGCCCAGAAGTAAAGCAGTAAATGCACAAACATAATTTAATAGCATACATGCAGAACATCTTGCAGCGAATGATTTGTCTGTGCATTCATTAACTTGGTTAACTTGGTCTGAGTCAATCTAAGGAGAGCTCAGCTTTCCTTTCCTGCAGTGCAGCTGCGGAGACAGTAAGCACAGAGGGACAGTGACAAGCAGCTGTCTTCAGCCTGCAGAGCTGTTTGCGAAGTGAACTTCTCTCTCTGGTGCAATGAGTGATATCTGACTGTTGTACCTGGGGCTTTGCTGCGCTGCCAGGCACTTCCTGCACACTCCAGGAATTTTCCAGGGCAGCTTTAGCACCTCAGTCGGTTTGCAGAGGAGAAGGAGGAAAAAACATTCAGTGTTTGAAAACCCTGTGTGATAACAAGTTAAATTACACTCATAAAAGTAAAGCAGTATACTCAACAAAGTCTGTTGAAGTCATGGGGCATACAAACTAGTCCCAGACATTTAGCTTCGTTACCACATTTTAGGGCCTTCCTTGGTTTAGTCAAAGACTTGAATAAACCTTTAAAGGCTTCTGCCCCTCCCAACCCCACTGGGAACTGGAATTAACCCAGACAAAATCTGCTTCTATAGCAGTGGGGTTATGCTGAAGTTTCATGTTTGTAGGATATTAAACCAAATCTTGTTTTGTAAAACCAGCTCTCCTATGGTTGTCTACTTTGTTTGGAGCAGAAGATGAAGAAGAACAAACTTTGTCTCCCTGATGCAAAACCATGATCTTTGAGCTTTTATTGTATAGATATGTGTCCTTCCTTTTCTTAGTTGCTTTCTTCCCTTAGCCAAACCTTCTTCTGAAGACTAATTTGTTTTTGCCTTCCTATGTCTCCGCCCTGCCCCTTTTCCTCTCCTTAGGTGGTTTCTTGCAATGTTGTGGGAGATTCCATTAAATTTGTTGTCACTGTCTCACATACTTCACCTGAGGCTACAGAAGCTCAGTCTTACAGTGTGAAACTGTCTCCACTTCACTTGCAGGTAAAGTGTTAAGTGTTGTTTTCTCTCCTCTTCCTTTTGTTATATCTTGTCCCACTTCTGAGCTGAACCTTCTGTTTGCAAAATGCATACGAACTCATGTTAACTCTAGGGAAACATTTATAATATTACAGTTTCCCCCTGAGACAAGTGATAAATCCATAAATTAAGCTGTCTCTTTAAGAGACCGTGGATAAGTAACACATTGGGTAGACTACTTGAATGTATAGAATAACAATACCATTTTTTGGCTCGAATGCACTCTCAAAGCTGAAATAACTTCTGCCTTCTTAGACTCTCACTTCGAATTTACTTACTCAGAAACTGGTGTCATTCTTCCTTCGGCGAGTCTTAGTGTGGAGCTAGACCTACAATTTCTTTGCAGAACAGCAGAACATTCTCCAATAACTGTTTTCCTGTCCACAGCTTCAACTCTGTGTGAAAGACAAAGGAGAAGATGTCAAAGTTGAGTGGTTCCTCATTAACACCAATGAAACTAACTTTGAAATCCAGCCAACAGTGCAGGAGGTCAGTCAGTAAGTTTTGTTTGTTGTAATGGTAGAGAAGATTGGTCTCCATCTCTTTAACACAAAAGCCAGCTTAATGCTTTAGGATAGCGGTAGAAATGTCTAGTTCTAAGATACCAGGTGAGGCTGGAAGAGCTGAAGCAAAAATGACCATTTCTTTTTGGTGGCTGCCTTTGGTAGGAGCGTGGAGAAGTTACCTGTCAGCAGTGCCATCTTGAGCTGCTTCACTGACATCTGCCATGGCTCATCCATCAAAACCCTGTATCTTTGAAATCTAGGAGCATTTTTCAAATTTACTGAAGCATTAAAGATAAATCAAGTCTGTATTTGACAGACAAATGACTTGGCAAACATTTTTCATCCAAATTCAAATGTGTGAAAAATGCATATTTCTAAACACCTTGTTTCAGAGCACTTCTAAAATAACAAAAAAAATACCCAACAGTTGTAATGATATTTTCATCAAAGTTGCCCTTAACTTAAATAAATTCTGAAATCTGGCAAATAGATCAGAAACAGCTCTGAAAAAAAAATATATTTTAGGAAATGATGGGTGATCTAAAAATATCCTGACTCTTTTGCATGCACCTTATCTTGGTGTACAAATAATACAAACACTGACTCATTGGAGTTTATTTACTGGGACATTCCCTGAAAGAATTTCTTCATGACTGAGACCCCTCTTCTGCTTTTGACCCTTTTCAATTACATTTCTTTTGACACAAATGTGGTGACCTGAGGCTTTCTTTGCAATACCCGCTGGTGTTTTGTGGATGTGAGCAGGGATGGACAGACACGTGCCTGTGTTTTGTGAAGTTGGTTTTCTGACTGAAGGCCTCGTTAAAAAATGGGTTTATTGTATTGTAGAGCTGCTTCTAAAGACCTGTACCGAGTGACCTAGAGTCATAATGATTTATTACGACAGTTTTTGTACACAAAAATGTGAAACTCATAACTAAAGATGGAGAAGTCTTTTGAAGTGTGTTTTAATGTTGATTTTACTGTGCATGTGTAGCACTGTAAATGACCTTTACATGTTAGGGTGGCATGCTGATTATCCACATATTGAGCAGTCATTAAGTACTTACTGGCAAAGGCAGGTGACTCTGGTACAGTCACTGGACTTCACAACCTGTTTGTTTACAGATGCCTGTGTCCAGAGTTGCAAAGGAATTGCAACTTGCTCTGCTTTTTAAAATGAGCCTGTTAAGTTCTTAATAGCTAAGGGCTTTATTTTCACTTTGAAGTCTCTACCAGCACTTAGGGAAGAAAGGATATAGTAAACAAAGATCCAAAACCTGTGAGCAGCCTATACCTTGGAAATTGCTTCAGTTCCTAAACTTAAATGTCAGTTTTGTGTCTTGTTTATTTTCCTCTTTTGTTTATTTTCCTCTTTTGGAAGCAATATAGTGTTTACAAATAAATGCCTTTAGTTGCTTGTGAGTATTTACGCAGTGATTTTTATCATGAGTCAGACAAGGTGGGTATACTAACCTATTTTCTGTTGATAATAGCTGGGTGAACCCGAGTGACGTTTGGCAACCTGTCTGACTGGCAGGGCTTGGGTTTGCATGCAGTTGTGCTACTGTGACTTCATGTGCTGGTGTGCCCCAGGCTGGCCATGGTAGGCAGCTGTGCACCCCTAGCCCATGTCAAACCATGTTGTCTTAAGCCTTTTTGGTTGGCAGTTAAAGCCGTTATGGCTTGCCTTAGAGGGTGTTGTGATAGAGCATTACTTCCCAGGTTAGGCTGACAGGAGGCCCTTGAACCAAACAGCTTTCAAAATATCTATGGAAAAATCAGAAAATGCCTATGCGTAGAAGTCCAGTGACTGTTGTTGCAGTTAACTAACAAATGTCAGATTAGGTTGATGGCAAAGCGAGAGGCGGCTGGGATTTTACAATTTGACAGTGTTCTTTATAAAACAATGTTTAGCTAAGGGCAGGGGAGGGAAATTACCTCCAAAACATGGAAAACTAACCATGATTTATCTGCTTGTTTAAATAACATAAGTAATGACATTACTGAACAGCCTAATTTACTTTAATATTTTTTAAAACTAAAAGAGTGCCATTGGCAAGTTGCGGAAATGTGCCACTCTTTCCTCAGCAGTTGCTTGAGGGAGCATGGTGTGAACAAAGCAGAGTTTCTGAGGGACTGGTCAATGCAGTTCTATGTTTTAAACTGTAGTGACCTGTCATCAAAGAGAGATTAGGTAAGAAGGCAGTGAAACAGGATTTCTGTACACAACATTCCTGGGATTTTTATGAAACATCCTAAATGTTTCTGTAACACTTTGGTAATTGGGAAAGGGCTGTTACTCCAAATCTGTTTGACATGTTGTGTACCCTGAGGAGTGCAAAAGTCATTGCACAATCACTCTCCTTCCACCTAAGAATGGACCAAGGATTTTGAAATGGCAGTTTCCCTCTTGTGCTGAAAGCCCTCCGTAGTGGAGGAGCATGATGCAGGGTGGCAGAGCAAAGCCTGTGCTCTGCTGTGCTTTCAAAGATGCAGTTGTTTGAGACTTGAGCATTTACTACCTCACAGCTTCATTGTGCTGCGCGGCTGTACCAGCATTGGTCGTGTAGCACTGGAATCTGGTGGTGCAGAGCCTTAGTGTTATCAAGGCAATCAACAAGCATTAGGCCTTCAGTCCTCTGCTTGATCTTCCTGCTGATGCAAATTGGGTGTATTTTTTATCATTGTGCCTTGTCTTTACAGCAGGGCTGTGTTTGTTGGCCATGGCACACTGGCTGTAGGCATAGTCCCATCAGACAGCAGCATAGAGAAGGATACCTTTTTTCTGCTTCGTGTGATTACTGTGTTCTTCAGCTATTCTGTATCTAAATAAACCAGTTCCCTTTAAAAGCCTTGATCTGTAATAGTAAAGTCTCTCAGCTGTGGTATCGGGTAAGAAGACAAATGGGTCTTCTGTTGTTTAGGTCAGATTTTTGTCTCTTACTATCTTTTTTTCTTCAGAAAAGAAACATCACTGAGATTTCTCCTGTGCTACCTTCAGAGCAGTTGGGTATTAGACTGTCCTTCCTGGGATACCTTAATTTAAAAATCCCCTCCCTGTTGGTAACTGAGTAGAAGAGATTCTGAGGAGTGTGACACAGGAACCGGGGTTCTCCAGGAGTTCAGGGAGGGCTGGGATGGTTCACCATCTTTGTACGCCTTACAATTAGCGCTGTGAAGCTACATGCATAAGCAAAATCTGAGCCAGAGGCAGAGGTGCTAAGTGCAGACTGGTGTGAGATATTTGAACAGGTGAATGTACAAGTCAGTCCCCCAGAGAAGCACGACTGACTATCTGCCCTTACAGTGTACTTTTCAACAAGGTTGAAGACCTCGGTGAGATGCTATAATACTTTTTTTAGTGCAGCACAGCATTAATTTCTCAGCTGTTGCAAACTGGCGTAACTCCCATTCAATCAGTGGAACAGTGCTGATCTGCTTATCTGATGACCTGATCTGCCCTCTCAGTGGGGTGCAAAGCGGTACAGAAACTTTAAGACACCATCATAAGATATAAACTATTAATGACACTTCTGGTTTTGTAACTTCCTAACAGCAGGTGACTTTTTCAGTGTGCATTTCTACTTTTCCTCTAATGCATAAGTAACTATTTGCACAATCCTGTGTTGCATGTTGTCACTGGCAACAGAAATCACATCTCTGACAAAGTTACTGTTTGATAGCTTAGTTGGTTTTGATATACCAACTTAATTTTTGCCTTAACATCTTCCTTCTGAGTTTTGAGAAGCCTGATTGATTGTTTTCTCTTAGGGGCAGCGAGCAGGGACATGTGCAATATCTGAAACACTTGGAGATCTTTTGAAGAACCTCTTTAGCTCGGTTTCTCCATCTGTACTGTTGAGTACAAGGCCTACAGATATAAAGGAGGTTCAGGTAAGTCTTATTCCTACCTAAATCTTTTGAGAAATGCCCTTCTGCTTCTTCTTTTTATTATATGTTCTTGACTCACAAATGACAAAGTTTAACACCATTCAGTGATCAGAAACACTGAAACACCTCTTTTAAAACAACATAGCCTTTGGCACTGAAGGTTTTGTGGTGTAACTCCCGTGTGGCTGTCCGTTGATGATACACTGCTTCTCGATATCAGCGTGACAGAACTATTTGGTATTTGCATATGCGCGATCCCTCTTGTTCTTGCTTCTCACAGAATGTACAGAACATAAGCCTTCTCCCTCAGGGCACTAGTCCTCCTAAACCTCCAAGGGCTCATGAACTCAAACTGCTGGTGAAGAACATCGCAGTAAACCGAGCTGATCACAGTGCTGCAGGTAACATAGTCCATGTGATGCTGCTTGTTTTCAAGCAAGGTTGGGTTGTTTTTTTTATCCTTCTTGGCTGAAATAATTTGCAAGTTCTGGGTTACAGTCGTCTCTAAGAAGAAGGTGTAAGAAATTGCTGTACTCTGAGACACAGATTTAGTCATGCTTTTACAAAATACATATGATGTATTTGAGTATTTAAACATCTTCATCTTCTTGTAAACCAATACATACCTCTTGAAAACAAATTGAAATGAGCATATTTCTCAAGCTGGTTGATTATTTTCTGAATTTTAATGTTAGTTT
Organism: Chloroceryle amazona; assembly: GCA_027560015.1. Classification (NCBI taxonomy): domain Eukaryota; kingdom Metazoa; phylum Chordata; class Aves; order Coraciiformes; family Cerylidae; genus Chloroceryle; species Chloroceryle amazona. The sequence goes on from JANHFX010027325.1 coordinate 17,002, forward strand.
CTGAAAGTTACCACTTTCAGTGTACCCAAGAAGAGGGGCTGAAATCCAGCTCTCCATTAACTGTTAGGAATGAATGACATTGATTTGGTTCAATATTAGCTTATTTTTACAGCTGTTTTTTGTTTTTTTTTTTTACTTTTGAACAGTTTGCTGATTTATCTAAAACTCTCTTCCTCTGTGTAAACTCCTCTTAAAGGTGCTATTTTGCTATCAGGGATATTTTCCCCCTAATAAAGTACCTCTGAGGGTAGGGGAGGGAGTAGAGAGTACCTCTTGCAATTGGAGAATGAAACCAAAAAGGAAATCACTGCCTAGTGAAGCTGCAGTGCTGGTTTTGGAAAGAAGCACTGAGCTGGTCTCACAAGTATTCAGACTTCTTCAAGTGCAAGCATGCTTCCCGTCACTAACTGAGGCATGAGCAAGCATATTTCAGGGTTTGTCAGCGGAAATACAAATTTGAGGCTCTGTTATTTATGGTCACTTACAATTCTGTAACACTCTTTAATGGAAGCTTGTAGCTGCTAAATTTGGCAAGGCACTAGTTTTGGATAAATATATCCTACTTGCTATACTTGTTTTCATTTAAATGTAATAGGATTCTGCCCTAGACTTGTATGATGTGGCTCTGCTCATCGTGGTTGGAAATGATTCCCTTAAAACTTTCTGCAGACTGTTTTTCTTTAAAAAACAGATTTAAAGCAATTTTGGAACTCTTTGCAGTGAAACGTCCTATATGAGTAGAACTGTGCTGGAGACTGTAGATTGCAGGAAAACTCATTCAGAATTTGTTATTACTCTACAATTTTGTAGTGCAAGCTGAACTTTTTAAAAGAGCAGATAATTTTGTCTGCCTTTAAAACTCACGAGAGGAGATACCTTATGCGCATATGGTGTGTGCAAAAGGAGATTCATCTTAGGGGAAACATCTCTGTCCCCTTCTTGAAAATGAGAGGAAAATTAATGTGCTTTACTTTGGGAACCTAGATATAGAGAGGCAAAATGACCATTTGGTAGTTCCCTAGCAACTGTGGGAGTGTAAACACTTTGGAATGAAGTATGAGGAATAAAGCTTCGTAGTGGGGTTTATCTGGTATGCTCGAAATCCAGTGGAAATACTGCACAACTGGGAAGTTGTTAGCTTCTGGACATAGCGTGCTGCCTTTTAATTATTGTTCCCTTGCCTTTCTGTGGCCTTGTTTTGCAGCAATAATTAATTGCCGTGTTGCAATACTGAGACTCAATAATTGAGTGTGGAATATTGCAGGCTAACCTGCATAGATAGTTGGGGAGGGGGTGTTTGTCTCTCTTGATCATTATCATCCTACAAACCATGAATGCTAACATGGTTTCTAGGATCTTACGGCTTTCCTATAGATGTGTTAGTTCAGCTGGTGAATAACCAGCAGCAGAACTGGCCTCTGCTTAGGGGCTGTGCCCATTTTTATCTCCTTAGATTGTGTATGTAAACAAAGATTATCCTAGATTTAGTATGGTGTGGTCCATGGTGTATTATCTAAGGCCAGAGTGATTTCTCTCTTAAGGAAAAATTTATTGGTTGTGTACCCCAGGGTGTGCGGGTCAGAAATGCTGAAATACCTTGTTCAGTATCGGTCAGTCAGTGGATCCCATGTAATTTCAGTCAGAGCTATACAGGCGTTTCTGCCCCAGGCTGTTGAACACTGCTGGCATCAAGAGCAGGCTGCAGAGACATATGGCCAGGCTATCAGAAAATCACCCCAGGTTCATTAACTCAGGCTCAGCTTGCTGTGAAAGAAGCTAAACTACTTACTCCAGGGTTAGCTTGGATCCCAAATAAGCAGTGTGTACATAGTGCTTTGTCTCCTCTAATAACCTTGCTTGTCCCAAGCTGCTTCTGTGCCTGAGATAGGGCTCATTTCACAGCCCTGATGCACCACCAGAGGACAACTGAGAGCTGATGATAGTAAATATAAATCTAGATTCTCCTGGAGAACTGGAAATAGCATATCTTTTGTTTGTGTTGCACACAGTCAATACTGAGATTTTTGCCACTTTCCTTGATATTTTGGAACGCTGGAACTGAAATGGTATCTGATACTGTGAAAGCCATATAAAATAAATTGTTGTAAGAGAAACACATTGTGCAAACTATTTCCGCTTGAAGCAGCAATGTAACTACTCCAATATGTCAATTTGCCACTCTATCAGATTCCATGATCAATGTAGAGAGAATTCTGAACGAGCACTCTAAAATACCATGAACTTGTTAAAAATCAGAGTCCACAAAAGCATTGTAAATGAACGCTACCATCATCATTCACTTGCTAGCAGAAAAAACTTGCTTTCATGTCCAAAGAAACCACTGTGACTGTGGCCAGCAGGAACTTCGAAAAGTTCTGCTTTTTTAAAGAAGCTGAAAGCAACTTTACTCCCTCCCTACCTTGCACCCACATTGCCATCTCCTTGCTGTTCATTCTGCCTCCCCATACTTTTTCATCTTTTTAAGCCTGTGCTTTTTTGCTTCATGACAGAATTTAAATGGGGTTTTCATGCTTCACACTGTGCAGTCTCAACCATTGCCATTAATGTAGCTGGTATACAAACTAAGGGAAGAAATTTATTCTGGGGGAGGATAAGGAAGTGTTTGCAATACTCTATTCAAAAGCATAGTATGTAAGGAAGGGGGTTCTTCACTTTCTTTTCAGTAACTGCCTCTTGATGATGGAACATTAATAACTGGATAACTGAGTTTTCTTGTCCTTACAGGCAGCACAAACCTTGCATGTATAGTTCAGTTGAATGACCCTATGCAGAAGTTTTCCAGCTCTGTAGCCAAAAATGCTGCAAATCCCTTTTGGAAGGAAGAGTTTATCTTGTAAGTAACTTAACCTACTGAGAATACTTTTGTAGTAAAGCATCTGTTTTTACTTCAACTATGTGAGTTTTTTGAGGGAAGAATGGCATTTTGAAATATGTCCAGTTGTGTGGCCTCAGAGAAGTCTGGAGCTGGTAGGGACATCAGGATATCTAATTACCCTCTGCATGGATATGATATCAAATAGTTCCCTAGAGCTTCCCTGACAGATATCTTATTCTAGTAGATGACAGCATAACAGGCATAATAAATCACCTCATGTTTTCATACAGTGCCAAAAAAAAACCTGTTAGCAGGGTTTCAAAGTCACTTTACCTTGAAAACTGCATTTGAGGAAATGTCATGTCTCTCCTTCCCTCTCATGAATGGGAAATGTAAATGTGACAAATAATTGACCATCTAAAAGAATGGTGGCTGTGATTAAAAAGGGAATGTAGAACTAACTAGTGGGTTTTTTTCTGTAGAATGAAAATGGGAATTCTGTGCAGCCTGCATGGTATTCTGTGATTCACACAGCTTCTGTAAAAAAGGTCAAAAGTGAGCAGTTCTAAAACTATTTTCATTTTCAATTTCTAGCAGCTGAGCAGAAATATCTGGTAGCTACTGTATTGTACTCATTGAAGAAGGGGGGGGGACTTACTAATGGTGGGGTGGGGTCAAAGGGATGTTTCTCTAGTCACTTTAATCACATGCACAGGCAGAAGCAGCTTCCCCGGGGGAATGGGGTAGAGATGTTGTCATGCAACATACTGCAATACTGCTTTCTGTTTTTTTCTACCAGGTTATAAAAGTGAAAGGCACTTGATGGGAGTGCAATCTCAGTTCTTTCTGGAGCTTTCTTCTCCCATCTCAGTTCCATTTCTCTCTCTCTCTCTCTAAAGATATATTTCAGAGAGGAATGCTGTTTGTTTTCACATGACATTTTCCTTTGCTCTCCAGTCACAGCCTGGCATCCACAGTGTCTGTTCCTTCTCTTGCAAAGCAGAGGCTTAGCTTCGAAGGAACTGAGTCTGTATTCAGACCTGTGCCAGTTCATGCTGAGTGCTCTCTTTCTCAAACAGTGTTGTGCACTTCTGCATGCTCCTCCTCAACTTGATGGAAGAGTGCATGTGAAATGCATAGAACTTTTTTGGCTTCTCATCACAGTCTGCTGGTCTGTGCCTGTGAATGTTGTAGAGCATGCACTGCAGAAACAAGAGACCTGAGGGGAAAAGCACCAGGGGCTGCTTGATTTGAAGGAAGGCACCAGGATCTGTCATCACAAGTTGTACGGAACATGGAGAGCACTGGACCCCTCTGCATGTGTGCAGGGCTGGAGATGATTAGAAGTCATTATAGTCAGCAAAAAAAAATTGATGTAGAGCAAGACTGAAAGGCCTCACCTTTTTTTATGTGGTCTGATGGAGGTGTGTGCAACTTCTGTTCTCATCCTGCTGTCAAGTGGAAAACCAGATAGGAAGCTCTCTTTCTTCAGACATGCACAGTCCAACAACTTGTAAAGTCTGATGTTAGTTACGAGGACCTATAGTTTTTATGGAAAGCCACAGAGCAGGCAACATGCTTCTGTGACAGTGTGCTGTGTTGCCATCAAGACCTAAAGATTAACATGATGTGGTTTCTTCTCCACAATAAGAGAGGAAAATGCACTTCTTTAGCAGCTTTCTATTCTAGAGCATCTCAAAGTGCTTCAAGCACTGGGTCCGTGAATCATTTCAGCCATCTGTTGGTAGAACCTATGCTTGGTGTTGTAGAGCAGACATGTTCCCAGTGATTTTGGGCAGGAAATTTGTTAGAATAATACCCTTTCCAACTGAAAGTGCAGAGGGAGGGCAGGCAGGATGTGATTAAGTTGACTGGAATTTGGCCTTGACACTAGGGGTAATACTGGGTTTTCCACAGTACTGGCTGCTTTTCAGAAGTGCATGAGGTAATCTTGGAGACTTTTACCAATGAGGATTTGGCCACATACACACAGACACTCTGTGTCACCTTTTCTTCCTTCAAAAACAAAATGACCAACCATCTGAAGACCAGTGTACTGTCAGACACTGCTTTAGCTTCATGAGAAGAGCAGCAATAGTACCATCAAAGTACTTCCTTTCAAGTTTTGGAGGTGCAGGAGGGGATAGGAGAAGCAGGGGAAAACTTAAAACCTGCTGCACAGATCATGTCCCACAGCATGTAATGGAGGTGGGATGCCTGAAACCAAGATTACACCATCCTGAGATGGTGACATTATAATACATACATATGTGCCCTCAAAGATTTTGGCACCTACTTGAGAAGTTTATAAAATCAAGTTTTAGTGGAAGGTTCCTCAGTAGGTACCCAGTTTGCTTCACTATCTCAAACTGGGGAAAGGTTTTGTATCTATTGTCCGGTCCCTCTCAGGAAGTTCCACACATGCCATCGATTCTGTCACACATAAACTAGTTCTTGTTATCTTGCAACATCTGTGAGTCTTATTTGCAAAATACTGTTCTCAACACAGGACTGTATCTCCTTTTATTTATTTGCATCTTTACTGCTTTTGCAGGACATTTGACAGGATACCCCACAGCTTTGAATGGCTTGTTGATTGGACCTGTTGCAACATCTTGACTTACAAATTTGATCCTGCCAGGAAAAAAATAACTTCTCAGTGCTGTGGTGTAGCAGTCAGACTAGGGACCAACATCAGCTTGAAGGGCAGTGTTTGTCAGCGTCTGGGGAGAAGAAAAGCCTCTGGAATTTTAGGCAGTCGGATTTCTGCAACAGTGCTGGAGAGAAGCAAGCAAAGTTTTTTCTACTATGATCTCTTTAGTCAATCTTACCTGAGGTCTAAAAGATACTACACACACAGCGTGCCAGCAGCCCAGCAGTGCTGCCTGCCTCAGGTAGCAAGCTGTACTCCCTGGCTTCGTGCGGGCTGAGAAAAGCTAGGGTGTTGTCAATCAGAACAGGAAGGGGGAAGACTTAAGTGGGAAGAAAAATCTGCTCACCTGCGAAGACCTAACATAGTTTCATTTACTTCACAGTGAACTAAGTGCCAAATCAAAAGCATTGCAACTGCAAATAGTAGAAGATGGAAAGTTGGATAGTAAGTATTAAAACTAAATTATTTTGCATGATCAGCTCGTGAGCCTTGCTAAATGTTGACGTCCTTTTTTAGTTCTGCACAGATCTATAGCCAAACAGGAAGCTGTTGAATTTCTGAACCTGAATTACAGTGTGGATGTCTTCGGCTGACCTGTTCTGGTAGTGATGTGCCTCAAGAATGGCTCTAGGCAGCCCTGAAGGGAAAAGCAGCTGTGGAAGGGAGATCAGATGAAAATAGCCAGCCAAATTTGTACAAAACGGACAGCTTGGGGAAAATTTGTAACTTAAGTTTGTGTTTTTAAGCTCTGTAAGCATGTCCTCAAGTGTAGGTCCCAGGGTTGAAATCCATGGAAAATTGCAGAGCTCTTGGGCAATGTTGATTGACCTGGGTTAAGTGCTGTCTGTGTACACACCATTACTTCCATCAGTAATATGGACAGAAGAGAGAATATGCTGTTCATGTGTCTCTGTCCTCCTCTGAGTTAAGGTTATAGAGAAACTTTGAGTTTCTTTCTGGACTGTCGATGTACTGAGTCTCCCATGTGCTGATATCTTAATTTTTCAGCCTTCTAAACTTCTAACAGATCTGATGTGAGCAGTTTTGGTTTCAAGTTTATCTTTCCTGGTCTTTCTGTGGCTGAAGGGGAGTCATGGGTGTTAATACTAAATCCTTCCTTTTTAAGCCCCAGAGGCTGCCTAGCAATTACCAGATATAAAACACAGTAGTTCTGATTATGCTGGATTAAATATAAAACACAGGGGCTGAAATATTTTTACTACTTGATTCTGTTGTTGTGGTTTGCAGTTGCCTTCAGTGTCAAAAAAAAGCCCTCTACTGAACTATTGCATTTGATTTATGTGGAGAAGCATTACCTTCCTAGTGGGGGTAAGAGGTTGGTAGGGGTAAGGGTCAGGCTGAGACCAGAAGGCATGTTGGGGTCTTTGCATGAGCTTTGTAAACTTGCTCCAAATACTTCATGACTTGGGCTTCACTGAAGCGATGACAAAACATCATAAATTCTTCTCATATACACTGCATGTCCTTTAGCCGATACAGAGTTTTGCTGTAGCTGGAAATAGTAACTGTATTTCACCTCTTGGATCCATTTGATTTTTCCATCTTCTATCAGGTTTCAGGTGTAAAGCAAACAAAAAAACCCCATTACTTTCTGACACTCGGTTGTTTCTCAGTGTGTTAGTACTGTCAGTTGGGTTCAGCTTACTTCAGGAAAGAATTAAGTATTGGCTAAAGCTCCTCATACCCACTGATTAAAAAACAAATATGCTTTTACTCAGGCTTGGTCAATAATTTATTAGGTAATAATATACTTATCTAAGCCACTGTTAATAAGTAATATAGCCAAGTAGAATGTGTTTGATTTTTGGTTTGGGGTTACTGTAGTTTTATTTTTTATAATCTAGATACTCAAAGTACTGTTAATACCTTGCTTATGATCTGTGATTATTTGAGGGATTGAGAGGTCAGATGTAGGCAAATACTCTAAAATGTTTCTCTGATGTGGATGCTGTTTATTTTTAACAACAACAACAAAAAAAGCTACATACAGTCAGCAAATGCGTATTGTTTCTTGCATTGTTTAGTCTTGTACCTGAGCCATCTTTAGTAATGGGTCTTTCAAACAACATCTGTAATGTTCCACACCCTACTGAGAGTGTAACTACCAGTCTGGTTTCTTGAAGAAAAAGGTCCCAACTGATCATACTGACAATAGTCTTCTCACTGCCCCCCAACCCCCAACCCCCACTACCATCTTAGCTACTCTTCTACCAAAAATTTGAGTAGGAAACTCAGAGCAGAAGCAGTAGTAAGGAGAGAGCTGGGTAATGTGAATATAACATAGATCTCTACTTGTCTTTGAAATTCACAGAAAAACAGGATTTCATCTCTAAAATTGTGCAGTAATTTTGCTAATAGTTTGCTCCAGACCAGTGTAGCTAATAAAGTAAGGGGAGAAACAAGAAAACTGCTGAGCTTGCACTGAAGTTCAAATTAAGAAAGTGTTCTTAATGCTGTACCAGTTTCATAGGAATCCAGAGCATTCTCTGGAATGAAAGATGCAGATAACTGGTGATAGAGATTGGTCAAGACCCTAACAGTAATATTTCTAGATGTTTTCTTTTTCTCTAAGCATTCTGCATATTCAAGAAAAAAAACGGTTAGAAATAGCATCAAATAAGTAATGTTTCATGTCTCCTTTCTTTCCTATTGCACAGCATTAGGCCAGGCTGAGGCATAGTCGTAAAATGGGAAGCGAGCTGCGATGCCATGTTTCTGCCCTGTGGTGAAGGGCCAGTTCTTGCCACTAGCTGCCTGTGTTCCTCTGCTTTCACGTCCTCTTGCCCTTAAACATACCTGACAGCTCAGATGTGTGATGATTTTTTTGATTTTATTTCTTCTAGGTCCTTTGTCCGCAAAGGCGACTGTACCTCTAGACTTGTTCAGGAAACAACCTTCTGGCCAGCAAAGCTTTGCACTGAACAGCAGGGCCAGTGAGAGCAGCCCAGAGCCGGGGCCGAGCCTGGGATCCATTAGTGCAGAGGTACTGCAGCATTTGGATCATTTTACGGTGGATCTTTTATGTCAGGAAGCACTTGTGTATGCCTATCTTGTACTTTGGACTGTCACTAGCAGTACAGTGCAGTTTGCTGCCAAGTTAGAGTAGTGTGTTCAGGTTGCAGGGTAACACTTCACACAATATTTGTGTCTTTCAAAAGATTTAGCTGTTTGGCTCTTGAACGTTCCTTAAAATGCTGGAGGAGTATTATCTTGAAATGTTAGTGTCCTTCTTGTTTGACTGTGCTTCTAAGGTGACATTTTTTGTCCTCTTAGTTCTCTTTTATAGAACCCAGTGAATTAAAGACGTGGCAAGTCTCTTCTCCAGTGCCAGCCACTAAAATAGAAAAGGATCGCACTGTGATGCCCTGTGGGACTGTGGTCACTACTGTAACTGCTGTGAAAACCAAACCTCGTCTAGAAGGCAGATCATCTCCACTGAGCACAGGTGAGGAAGCACATTTCCTCCTGTGTTCACTCGGGATTATCTGTGGGGAACAGAAGGTGGGGGCAGGAGTGGGATGTAAGGAAAGGTGCTGTTGTCCAGACTTCTGTGATGTGCTGATGGTGGGATGCACCGTTTGACTTATCAGAAAAAAGTTTTTAATTTTCACGAAGCCTTGTTCTTAGGAGTGATTAATGCTCCTTTTAATACATACTTTAAAACTTCATGGTAGAGTGATAATGCAGAAGAGCTTTGTTTTGGTAGATGGTTTTCCATGTGACAAAAGTATCTGTCTCTTAAAGTGTTTGCCAGTGACTGACCATCCTGTGCCTTGATCTGTTTTACAGTCTCTAATAAGGATTGGTGTCATCTTGTGACAAACTTTTTTTTTCAGTGTACCTCTTCAGGAGCAGACTTTCTAATTCTTCTTGGGATAAGCATGGAATTTAAACCTCTAAACGGCTCACAAAGTGCTGCATTCTCTTAAGTTGTTAAAGCAGATCTTCTGCTTTAGTGGGTGTTGTCTAGCGTATTGCAGTAAATGTTTAAAAGCTGTAATTTCCTGAACTTCACAGATCTTTTGGGGTCAGGTTACCATACAGAGCATGTGTTGAGAATTTGTATTAAACAGCTTTCTCCAACTTTTATATGTATGGGCTTTAACATTGGTATAGTAAATTCTTACTATTTTCATAATAAATGTCATGAATAGTTTAAATAATCAAAAAACTTGGTCCTCAGATTCTCCTGTGAAAACTCCAGTTAAAGTAAAGGTGATTGAAAAGGATTTCTCTATTCAAGCTATCCATTCTCATGGTGCTCCAGTCAGCAAAACTTTATCGTCTTCAGATACAGGTAAAGAAAATGTTGAAGGCTGCTAATGAGAATATGTCTCTCTCTGCTGCAGATGGGATTGATGTAATACTGTTAAAATAACAGGAGGCCCGTACGGCTACTGCCTTTCAACAGGCACCAAGATATTTATGTTAGCAAGTACTGTGGTTAGCACATATAACAGTCTTGCAATAGAGTTCTGGTTTTAATTGGTCATTTTGAATTACTACTTTAGAATAAATAACAATGAGCTATGGTTTGGATAGGGAGGTGATTGCAGAAAGCCCAGCTATCTTTTCTCTTGTTTTTGAATGAAAGATTCCTCCTTTATAAAGGCATTGGGCACACCGCACAAAATGAAAACCCTGTGAAGCTTATCTCTGAGGCCATCACGAAGCCCCCCCTTTCTGAAAGGAAGGCACTAGGCTGGACGAATGTGTGGAAGACTGAGTTCTCTTCCTAGCTCTGCCACTGGGCTTTTTTGCATTGATGCAAATACATGATCTTGCTCTGCCTTTTTTCCACCTTGTTAAGTCACCTGGGATACAGCTGAAGCGCCTTCAGAATGTCAGGGGGCATTGGTAATAACTTTAACTATAAATTTTCTTTGACTGTATTAAACCTGATTTTTACTCTGGGGAATTTTACCAACTCTAAATCTTCAGTGCATTTTTGAGTCATGCATGTGGTCATCATTAGATCTTTCTGTAATTCTGTAGGAATCGGTAATGAAAGATGCAACCTAGTCCTGCTGCAGATGTCACATGATGTAGTCTGGTTTTCTTCGTACAGATTTGAGTGCAGATGGGACAATCTGGAGATAGATGATCTAACCTGCTTCTGGAAACAGTCAGAAGGCTTTCTGAGAGAGAGAAATGTATTGGCCAAAAGAAAGGAATCTGGGGAAGAGCATAAACTGATAACTATGAATAGCTGGAATAGCACCCGAATCTTTCCCTACCTCTCGACCAAGAAGTACTCTGATACTCTGAAGCAGGATGGTATCCCTAAGCCAATTTGGAAAATGTTAAGATAGTGATAGACTGATGAGAAACTCTCATAACTGTTGATGATATTAAAGATACAGAGCACTTACTGGAAAACTCATCTGAAGACACCTTAGAGCACATCAGTATGGACAGTGTTTTTCTTTTTATAGGAGTGCAGGGGAATTTCTATGAAATGTTTATACAATACATCAGGAAGAATTACTCATTAGAGCAAAAGTTTCAGCCAGATGAAAGAAATAGAAAGGAGAATTTGGTATGGCAGTAACTTAGGTAATAGGTATTACAAACATCATGCCAAAATATCAACAAGAACTATGGAAAAGGTGCTGTGGCTGTAACTTAGTTCTAAGTGATGACAACAATAAGAATTAGCAAGTGCTCCTGATTCTGTTCTAGACGCTCTCAGCTGTTCCTGGGCACTTTGCAGTGGCAAGGGAGATGGACAACTCGGGGTTTATAACAAGTGTGCAGACATGCACGGGCAGTCATACCTGTTGTGCACACATACTCTTAATGTTCCAGAAGTATCTGAGATACTTAGTGCAGCATAATTACTCAGGCCTCATCTTCTATTGTATTAATGTCACAGGAACAAAAGACACCGCTCAGTTTAATTAACTCTAGTGCTATTCCTGCCCATATTCCTTTGTAGTTAAAACTCTTCTAATAGAAGAACACACTTCAGACAATTAAATGGGAGGGGGAGGTGTTTCATTAACTTTCTTAGCCTTGTTTGTTCCTTGATGAATTTGATTAGCATGTCTTTGCTGTGCCCAAACTACTTTCATACTAGGTGCAAGAAATGTCCATGCTTAAAAATAAACTTGTGTTTGTCATTAAGCAGCATTTTAGAAAGCAGGGTTTTTTTATTCCTCTGCACTGTTTGGAGGGGAAAAGGGGGTACACTTTACAGGCTTTGGAGGCAGGTGATAAAGAGTAGAGTGACTGCTGCTTTGCCTTCCCCATCATATCATAGTGCCATAGCAAAAAGAGCAAAACAGATACATGAAGTAGTAGCATGTGCTACCTTTGTACCATGGCTCTTCGTGAGTGTGGTACCTGATGCTCTACCCACTGCTTCTGGATTATAGTCACCGCCGTGTTGCAATGCACTGAAATAGTTGGGTGTCTTGTCTAGGCTTCCAAAACTTCCTGTGTGCTCAGGGCAAGGGTTTGTAGCTGCAATGTAGGTACCTTTTCTCAAAAGAATGGGTTACAGAAGAGAAAGACAAGACCCAGTACCTGGGTGGCAAATTGGAAGATGTTTTGCTGTGTCTGGTGTTTATACCATTTCTGCTAATTTCTTTGAATTTTAAGTCAAGAACAAACTCTACCTCTCTTTGCTCTCTGTTTTTTCCTGCTTTTCTTTCTTCTCTCTGAAATAATGCTTTCTTTTCAGAACTGCTGGTACTGAATGGCACTGATCCTGTTGCAGAAGCAGCCATTCGGCAGTTAAGTGAGTCTGCAAAACAGAAGATGAAGTCTCCTAGGAAGAAAAGCACGATTATCATATCAGGGGTGTCCAAGGTAGAGCAGAAAATAACCCTTGTATGAAACGCTTAGTATCGTAAAGTGCTCCACTGACTATGACATTAACTTAACATTCATTCTGCTGTCACTCATCCAGCAGTCCCTGCAGGATCCAGGTCTGTGTGACAGTTCGTTTCAGTAACTGTTTCAAGTTAAGCCATATCAGGGTGGGTTTGTTGGGGAGGGTGTTGGTCTTTGATTGTTATCTTTCACAGCCTGCCTAAAAATCTATGTATCCGTGGATAGGCGTGGGATGATTAGGGATTTGGGAAAACTAATTTAGATGAGTCTCTGTGTTTTGCCCATGGAGGGAAGATGCACAGAAAAAGTGTGAAAGATTTTTCTAATTTTTTCAAAACTGTTAAACAAAACCCTTGGAAAAATTTCCTGGTCTTCTGGGCTCTGTTCCAGAGGAAAGACTGTTTTTCCCAAGCTATATAGCATTACTCCAGACTTTCTTCATCCACTGCCTCAGTGTCCCATCTGATGCTTGGTACCTGCCTGTAGTACTTTCCCTTCAGGCTGCTGTATGGACATTTGATGTCAAGTCTTGCTGTTATACACGGGACCCCTAAAGACCTCTGAGTGACAGCTGAGTTAGGGGGCATGGATCCCCTCGTGATCGCTCTGCTGTGCCAAGGGAGCTACCACAGTGATGGATGCATCTGCTTGGGAAATGGGGGCACTGGGACTGCACATATTTATATTTAGCAAATACAGATGCCAAGAAGTCCTTCTACAAGACGAAACACTTTGGTATTTACTTTCTTTAAGAAACCCCAGAAGATTGTTGTCTCTGCATGCTGATACTTGATTACAGCAGCACATATAGTAAAGAATCTTAATTATTACCAGTAGGGCTAGAGATAGGTGGGACAAGTGTACCTAAATTATTTTTTCCAGTCATTTGTCATTAACATTATTAAAACTTAGCTATATGTTCCTTTCATTTAGTGAAGCTAAGGAAGCCTCCCAGTGGCTGATAGCCCTGAGCAATACAACTGTAAAGAAGAGAAAATAACTGTTTTTTTTTCAGCAGAGAGGCTCATGTCAATGTTGTCTTCTATTTTTACTGGGCAGACCTCTTTATCTCAGGACAGTGAAGCTGCGCTGATGATGGACTATGCTGCAGCCATGGACAGCTCCTGCAAAGAAGTAGATGCACCCAGTGTGGAAGAAGCTGTTGCAAAAGTGACCTCTGACGACAAGCTATCATTAGGTGCTTCAGAAATAGTACCTGATACTGACCCACAACAAAGTGTCCATAAGCCTTGGGGTTTGGAGAACGGCAGTCAACAATGGGACACCAACACACTTTTAGACCAGACCTGCGAAGAAATATCTGGGAGCTCATTAAGTGTTTCAGAAACTGGGAGCATGAAAAAATCTAAAGGTATGTGATCCTTACCTGCACTTCAGTGAATGACTGCTTTCTCTGTGTAACTGGCAGTGTCATGCAACACTGCAGTAGTTCATCCTTTCTTTTTGTCCCTTAGGGCATTGAGGTTTTCTGGCCTCCTCACAGCTGTATTGCTCCACCTGATAGATCAGGATGGTAGAGGACAATCAATTTGGCACCAGTGGTCAGGCCTAGGAAAGTTTTGGGTGTGTTCGGGGTCAGGATAAGGTGTTATCTGTGAAAGGGATTTGTCTTCTTTGGAGCCTGTAAAAGTCTAGGAAGCTGAATGAAATTTTGCAGAACCTCAAGACTCTTTCTTTAATGTGTCATTCTCCAACAAACAAGAGGAAGTTTGTATGTGAGTTGTCTAGTTTTCTCTTTCCCTGTGCAGTATGTTGCAAAGACATCAGGCTTCTGGAGATCCTGTTGACACAATGTAGACTCCTGAAAAGCTCAAAGTGATATTTGAGAGAACTGTCTCATCTTGAAAAAGTATTTCCAAAAAACTGTCTCAAATCCCTTTCTTTGTAGACAGACCTCTTCATGGAAGTCTTGAACCTCTGCTTTGTCACAGCCTTTATGGAGCAAGATAGGAAAACATTTTAAACCCCCTGCCTTCAGTTAGTTTTGAATAGTCCAAGGTTTCTACATTGTCAAGTGCATTCCCTTTTTAAAAAAGCACAAAAGAAAATGCAACAACAAAAAAACCCAAACAATACTCAAACAAAGCAAACAAAACCTCTTCTGCTTTAAAAAGCCTTGTGTATGTAATAATGTCTTAAAGTTAGCACTGCCTGTCTTTTTTCTTTTTTTAATTACTTCTGCATATTTTTGGGTTTTTTACCTTTCTGACTTCCTCTTTCTTACCCATTCCCTTTTATAAACCTAAGAGGACTACTATGCCAGCCAGAATTAATTACCTACACAGTAAGTTATTTTTGTCTTTTTTTTTTTTTTTAAGAAAATGTAGTTTTACAATGGTACATTCATTGTAAAAACTGAAGCAGAACGTAGTTTGGCACCCGTTTTCTTCCTTCTCATCCATTTCTTTCCTCCCTCCAAAATTATCTTCCCATGCTCAGGTGTCTTAGCAGACTAGTCTGCTATAACAATTCATTCTTCTGGTGGTCGTTCTGTCCAGGTGGGTCATGCAGAATGGCCAGCAAGGAAGGCTTGAAGGGGTGCTGTACATTCCTGATCTCTCTCCATCATGCCCATTCCTGCAGTATCTGGTTATCAATCAAAGTCTGCTCATGCAAAGCATGTGTGACCCTGTAACTGTATATGCATATGCAGAATGCTTATTTTAAAACCTGCTGCTTACGGTGTTCTAGATCTCTTTTCTACCCTAACCGATAGGACTACCAGGACCTCAGCAGGTATTTGTAAAATCACCTGAATAAAAACTGTTTTGGAAGTTGGGAAGGAATGGAAAGTTGTGATCTCTATTCGTATCCCTGTAGATCTGCAAGGAAATCTTCTTTCATTAACAACAATAAGATTCAGAAGTGTTCCTAGCCGCACAAGCATTTTCAAAACACCCTAAACTAGCACAGAGTGGCCTAGGAAGACCAGTCAGTCCATACAGCACTCTTGACATGCTCTCTACTTATCTCTTGGTGTTAGGGGCAGAGCTGGCATATGGATCCTGTTGAACTTGAGAAGTAAGCATGCAAATAGCACGAGCATTGCCAAGCTTGTGATTTGTCCTGCCCTGCCTTTTTAGCAGGGGTGCATGCCTTCACAACAGCTGGAGCCACTGTCAGGCAGCATGTACCAAACTGGCTAGAGGCTGATGGGTGGCAGCAGGGATGTGGCAAGCTTCCAGGTAGCAATGGCCTTGGTACCTCTGAAAACACAGAGAGCTTTCATGTCAGGGGGCTGCTGCTTCTGCTGAGTCTGTGCTGCTCTCAGGGAAACACTGCCTGCAGTTGTTCACCTACAGCAAGTTGTCCCGGGCCACTGACGTAATTTTTTCAGCATTCTTTGTTTAGTTCTAATTTCCTAGTTTGGGAAATCAGTCTGGATGGATAGGATTAAATAGCTGTTTACAGATAAACCCTTCTGTCCTGCTCCTTCTGTTGGCACAGCTTCAGCTGCAGCTGCCAAGACTGCTGGGCAGAACAGCTGACTGCTAAAACAAAAGCTGCACAGCAGCAAGGCCTCATCAGAGCGTGTGTGTGTGTGTCCCAAGCTTTGTATATTAACAACTGTCAGTATCATGGGGTTGAACACTGTTTCTTTTATGCTGTTGAAAACAGCTTGGAAGTGGTACTGCCTTGCCAGAAAGATCAGTCAGAGTGTGCTGGGAGAGCTGTCAAGATTCAAATCCTGGAGTTCCACTTGCTTTCAGCGGAATTCTGCTTCCATCTCATTGTGCCTCATGAGAAGAGTCTCAGCAGCAATAAGACAAAACATGCTAGAATATTCTCCCAGATGCTGAGTGCTTAGTCCTTAAAATACAAAATAGTAAACTGAAGCACATGTTTGTAACTGTTCTGGTCTGAACAAAAGCATCTGGTTGTGTGCAACAAAGCTGCCATGAAATACCTACTCAATACCTACTCTGCAGCTGTTGCTGTGCAAAGTGACACGCAGCCTGTGCCAAGTCCTTGGGAGACAAATACGTAATTCTAGCTATTGCACAGTATCGACTGAAAGAACTGGTCTGTGTATTGATTTTCATATCCATTTGCAATGGGAGGAAAAGCAGAATCAAGACTGTGCAGTGACAGGAATTAATAGCTGAAGTGAGAAAGAATCGGGAAACCTGATGCTGGTGCAGGAATGAGGTGTGGAAGATTTGCGAGGGAGATGACTGTCCTCATGTACTAGTCTGACTGCCAGAAGACTCCAGTGTTGGCTTGCTACCTGGGTCCTCCTTTGTTCAAATTGGCTCCTGCTGCTTGGACAGCAACGCTACCCAATTCTGCATGGAACTGTTGCTATTTTAACATGGGGCTGATGTACTGACACTGGGCTGAGCGTTGCTGATAGCTTGGAGCAGTGTCCCTGCCAGCTCAGCCAAGCTGCCTTACACATCACACACATGTGCACATGGAAAGGGAAGGTGGAATTTGGCAGAACAGTGGCTGCAAAAACAACCTGAGCTTGCAAAGAGAGGAGTACTGGTGGCTGGTGTTGGCAATGTGAGTCCCGAGTCCCTGGTGAGATGACAGCTGCAATTGCTTTGCCTGCATAATAGATTTGACATGGGATCAAGGGAAGGAGTACAACAAAATAAAGCAACTCCGTTTACCACAGAAGGGATTTGAGCAAGTTTCTGAGCCTGTTGGAAGCATATGTAATGTTATTTTTAATCTGCTTGAAATGAATTGCTATTCCTAACAGGATTTTAAAATAGCAAATGCTTTGTGATTGTTTCTGTAGGTGGTGCAAACAAATTCGTATAGGATACATGCCATCTGGCTTGTATGGGCCTACTGCATGCATGCTGACTGCCAACTACTGTTCTCTGGCACAAACCATCTCAAATTAAAATGCCACCTTCATGCTGTGCATCACAGGCTCATCTTTTCTTTCAGCACCTTTGCTCTCTGAAGCAACAGAGAGTAACATTACTTCCTCTGTTTCATTCTTTCTATAAAACACTCTGTAGTTTTATTGTATTGGAAAGATCGGCTATGCCTCTTTGACATATGAGAACCCAGAGTACAACCCCCACCAAACACTACGCATGTGTATGTTTGACCACTAGCATAGCTTTTGTAAGAGCATTTGAAACTAATAAAGTGTAAGGAAGGAGACTTCCACAAGATGTGTGGATTAGCTTTAGAAGCTGAAATCAGAGGATTAATATTTGATTGCTCATAGGCATGTCTCACAGTAGCTTTCCTTCCTTTTCAACAGCATCTTTTCTGAAAGACCTGAAGGAAAATTCCTTTCTTCTTTAGTGCTCCTCTAGCAATACCTGTGAGCTCTTCTCTCCTGAACATTTCTGCTAACTGTAGAAGTGTGTGTATATGCATATATCTAGAACAGTCTGCTATGATTCAGTTTGCATGACGCTTGCATGGAATGGGGAGAAGCGGAGAAATACATACTTCCATGGAGTCTGAATTTCTCAGTGGTATTCATTTGGAAGAGAGCTAGATCAACAGCAGGGCAAGCAGGATTCAGTATCACATAGTGTACGTATGTGTGCCTCGGGCTGAAAGCACAACAATTGCTCGCATTTGCCATTATCTGAAATCACTTGTTCTAAGGTGGAACTTGTACTGTTATGGCCTCTAGGTTACAAACCATCGGTATTCTTCCTTTAGATTCACCGCGCTCTTAGCTTTCTAACATTGTTTGAATAGTTACCAGGGTGATGCTTAAATGGGAAATGCTAAGACCAAGGCTTTTTTCAGTCATGCTGCAGTCACAGTTAAAGTTGAGCTCCCAGAGGAAAGCAGCCTGTTCTGTCTAAAGTGTCCTGTACCTCTGCTGTTTGCCTCCACAGGTGGGATTTTGAAAAAAAGTGCAAAGCTCTTTTTCCGCCGGCGACATCATCAGAAGGATCCAGGAATGAGTCAGTCACACAATGATCTCGTCTACCTGCAGCAGCCACTGTCAGAGGAAACGCGCAAGAAGGGAGGCACGCTTTCACGTATCCTGAACAGAAAGCTCCTTTCCAAAAACAAAAGCAAGAACAAACTGAATGGTGCTTCGGCAGAACCATACATATGAGACTGAACACTCTCTAATGGGATACTTGCACATCAGTTGACCATTTGTTTACAGAGCAGTACTAGAGAATACAGCTACAGCTGATGACTTGCATAAAATGACATTCACTAATACAGTGGTCCAGGAATAAACAGAAAGCTCGTCTTTTGTTTATTTTTCCAGAATGCTTTTTCTCTCTGATTATAAAGGTGCTCCTCCAAATACAAGCAGCACTAACTGTATCTTGACAGCTTTTGGAGGACCGTTTGGTTTACTGGAGACGATGAGGGAAAATGGGGAGTGGTGCAGGTGGGGGGGACCTGCATGTAAGCACCTAGTTTACGTTAACGGGGAGCTAAGAACTGAATCCTACCTGCTCTATGATTGAACCACTCTAAAGAGAGAAGATACCACTGTGCTTCCTTACTGCAGCCTGGTGTAGTAGCAACGCAAGTCTCAACTTGTTTTTCTAGTCAGGCTGAAAGGGAAAAGAGACCCAGATCCAGTTTATATTATAATTTGGAAACGGGTACGTTTTCAGAAGCAGAACTAAAATGCTGATTGAGATAGCCTACTGTAATAACTGTAGCCTGCTGTAATAACTGCTCAGTCCATGGAGGTGGGGAGATGCCTTTGATATTAGCCATAAATCAATAAATTATGCAAATGCTTATACTAGCATATTGTTTAATGTTCTGTGCATAAGTTATGCTTAGGAAAACAACTTTTTTTGAAGTCTACTTGAGTCTACTCACAGACAAAAAACATTTACAAATTCTTGTATGTAGCTTTTCTTCCCTGTGTGAGAAGCTGCATTGCTAATGCAAAAACG
Organism: Chloroceryle amazona; assembly: GCA_027560015.1. NCBI lineage: Eukaryota > Metazoa > Chordata > Aves > Coraciiformes > Cerylidae > Chloroceryle > Chloroceryle amazona. The sequence continues at coordinate 36,230 of JANHFX010027325.1, forward strand.
TATCTTAGGGGCTCTAATTCCTTCTCCCAAGTACTTGTTAGACAAGTATATTAACTGTCATATCAACTGCAAAGCTAGGAGCAGTAAGTGATGAATAGAGCATATTTATCCCTATAATGCTTTTCATTAGACAGCTTGTTTTACTTGCCACTTAATGAGATCTTGGAAAACAGAGTTGTGAAGAAAGCTTTTTAAAAAATAAGAGTTCCCCATGTCATCTTTCCATTCCTAGCTCTAGCAGGGTTGTCATGTGGTAAATGGTTGGTTGGGTGAGTTTGTTAAACTTTTTTCCTCATTAAATTTTGCATCTGGTTCCTTTAAAGTGAAAGGAAAAACTAAGGAAAGTAAAGGCATAGATCTTGTTTTCACTATTAAGAAGAGTAAAATGTTGGTTAGTATCTCAAGGGTACCATCTTTCGTGCATACCTGTATTTTTCCATCATCTACATTCCTACTGAGAACAAAGGGCCAAGCCTGTTCTCTTCAGCCAAGAAAAACATCCATTCCATCTAATTTCATGACATGAATGGATGATAGATTTGTGCCTGCTTTGCCAAGAGTGATTTCCCCCTCCTCCCCCTGCCTTTTCCTCCTCTTAAGACATTCAACACTTTGGCAAATATTTGGGCTTTCAACTTAAACCATTCTTGAAAAACAGAAAGTCACAGAAGAACAGAAATGTATCTTTTGCATTTCTGAAATGCAAAACTCTGGATTCCTTGGAAATACTTTTACAAAGAATATAAAGGAGGGGGGGGGGGGGCTTGCTTCTTTTTTACCATGACAATATTAGAAGAAATGAACTGTCAAAATCTTTTAACTGAGCCTACTGTTTAAAAATCTTATTTATCTGTAACTTCCTAAAATCACTGTGGTAGGACAACAGTCCAGACTATCAAATAGTTGTACATTTAAGCATGCTGCTTATTATTAAAACACTTGAAGACATTTTAATATTCTGTATTTTGAAAATAGGTTTCAAATGAGTCTCTTTGAGCTGTAACGTGCTTAGAAATCCCAGTTCAGTAATACAGGTTTGTCCAGCTTTAATGTACTTGAACACTTTTGTTTATTTTTAATTTAATACAAAGCAGAATTTAGGTTTCTTCATTTGTTCTACAGTAGTTCATTATATGAGCACTAAAACCCCCTACTGTTATATTCTCTCAACACACACTTTTTCTCTTGAACTTTACTACGACGTCTTTGCAAGACAGAGCAGTGGGGGGGGGGGGGGGGGTCAAATGCCGGCCATGTTTTACACGCTCAGTCTTGTTTTGAAGGGGCAAACCACAACTGGTCATGCAGTTCAAGAAACTGAAGTGAGACTGAGCTCCATGAGTGGCACCCCCTTACTCTAAAAGCAAAGACCCATGGAATTGGGAATGTAAAGGGAGCACATAACTACTTGAAGTTTGCTTAAACTACCGAACTGGGATTTTAATTCACAGAAGCTTTATTGTGTACTGTAGAACGGGGTGGAAATAACATTGAATAACTCGCAGAATACAGAAGTAGGATTTACTTGTGCTCCAAAGAACAGATACACACTGAAGAAGTGGGTTTTTTTATTCCTCTTTCTTAATGTCTTGGTGGTTGTTTAAATGTGTGTCTTGGTGGTGGGAATCAAGAACATTCTATACTGCAAACTGTGTGAAGATTTGCCTTGCAAAAATGATCTCTTAAGATGAGGAAAGCGAGGCATTTGGGGTAAAAAGGAAATCCTGCTTTTTAATTGCCTTCACTCCTCAGGAAAATAAACGTAATGTGGCTTGATGTTTGACCTCAATATCTGTCTGGCGTGTTCCTCACCACTTCCTACTCCTCTTCATAATATTTATGTCCTGTTGTAAAAGCAAATGAAGGTACTCATCACAAAGGGACAATTGAATTGCTCAGTTGTGACAACCCCAAAGGCCCATAATATTGAATGCCAGTCCCTTCTTTCAAGATGATTAAATTGTAATTTAAGATCAGGACATTGGAGTATGGCCTGATAGACAGTTTTTGTGTACTAGTGTTTGGTCAGCATGAGCTTGGGCCTGACAACCAGTGGGAGTTACGCTACAGGTTTGGCTTGAGAGGACTGGATTTGTGAACTGGCATAACTAGTACTGTGATGTATCCTGTCTGGTGATGGATATTCCTGTGCAGTTGTGGGAGGGATGCTGAAGGGAATAATTTTGCTCTTTTATGGTTTTCAAACTTCATAATTTCAATAGCTACACATTTGAACAGTAGAACAAATCCCCTGTGTGATACTACACTGAAAACTTTGTTTTCTGCCTTCCAATCTAATTACTTCAGAACAATGGCTTGAAAACAACCTGTGAAATTTTTCTTCTTTTTTGTCCCTTTTCTTTTGCATTTCCAGATGTTCTCTACAGCAAAGAAGGCATGTCAAATACTTTATGAGGACTAAGAGATGAAGTTTTGCTTTTCCTTTCTAAAGAATTTTTCTGCCCACAACTGAACCCTCTTAATCTGTCTCTGTGGTTTGTTTTGCTTTATGGCATTTTACCTCTTCATTTGACTTGATGGAGACAAAGTATGTCCCCTACCTACCCAAGATTTGCCTTGGCTTTCATTTGAATTTTGACCAAGAAATTAGTACAAGAATTAAATTTCTCTTCCTAGATTAAAGCAATAAAACTACCTGGTATCACAAGTGTGAATAGAAGCTAGGCAACTTTCTTAAAGTGACTGAGATTGCTTTAAATGTCACTGTGCAGGCATAAATACTGGGCTTGATTCTTTTGGTTTCTGTTGGATTTTCTTTTTCCCCTGCTCTTTCTTTGCAAGAGACTTGCTCTTGAAAGGACTTGGCTTACAGAGCTGCTTTTTTTGAGGTGTTGTATTGCCTGGCAATGATACAAGTTTTGAGGATCAGTTAAATTTTACAGCAGTTCCAGGTACTGCATCTCCTTGTTGGTTCTCGGTGGTTTTCAAGTGTAAGCTTTCTGCTGTGTATTTCTTGTAAAGCTTTGATGTTCTTGATATGCAAAGTATCACAGGAAAAAGCAAAGTTGACTACATAAAATGCTACCGAATGTGTGTGGAGAAGCAGAATAAGAATCTTGCTCTTGTTTTAATATCTTTTTCAGCTCTGGCAGCTCAAGGTGTTACACAGAGCAAGAGCTCTATACAAGGTGGGAGCCACATGGCTTTTTCATTTTAGTTTATTGCAGTTTTTGAATTGTAGAGCTGAAGTTTGAGATGTGTTTATCCTGGTACAGAATTAAGTATACTGTAGCTCCAGGCTAAGACAGTGTGAGGGGGAACAGCTGACCTCATGCTTTGACCTCCACAGGACCTAAGTGGATTTATTCATGTGTTTAAAGACAGCATATGCTTCTGTACATTGCTAAACCACAGCCTTGGTGACAGACAAGATTAACTATACAACGAGGGTGATTAAGGGTGAATAATATCATGTCACTCAGGATATCCAGACTGTTACTATGCAAGGTGCTGGTATGGTGTGAAAATAGCTGGGAAGGATTGGTCTGAGGTCTTTCCAATGCTATAACTCTGTATTTCCCAATAATGTATTATGCTCTGATATTTTTTTATAGCATTCAACTGTGATAGTCTCTTTTTCTGTGGTGCGTTCTGTGTGTACACAAAAATAAGTTGGTGCGATTAAGATGTCAATGATGTACAGATTTATGATATCACTGAAAAGCCTGAGAATTTTTTAAAGAAATAACTACTGCTGTACATAAAATAAAAGCCAATTGTCCCTGTGCAGTGTGCTGTCCTACATCCCTACTCAGCCAAGCATAACAGGTGGTTTTCTACTCTCCTTTGCCAATTTGACCTGTTGCTTAACACAGTCCATTTACCTGTTTATTCAGAGCAGACTGTGCCGACACTGCGGGTTGCTTCTAAACCCTGGCTGTATCAGGTAGCCCCTTCTTGTTCCTTGAGAAACCGCCTGAAACATGGACTGTGAGAGAATCTAATGGAAGAAGGATTTGTGGAACTCATTGTGGTTACTCTTTTTTTTTTTCCCCTCAGTTATATTGTATTATCCTGAAAACATTTGTAATTCAAGGGGCGAAGGGGGTGGAGGGTTAGGGCCTAGATTCTATATAGAAGACAGTACTAAAATGAGCGCAGCCTGGGAATAAGTTTCTCTTGAGATCATTTACTGAAAATGTTCTGCTCTAAATCAATGCTGCCATAAAGCCCCACCAGACTGAGAAGCAAAACAACTAACAAAACCCACTAAAAATAGGTATTCACATGAAAATATCCACAATAGTGTTTTAATTTCCCTTCTCAAAGTGAGTGCTGTACCTTTGTTTGCAAGGAAGTTGTACGTTACCTTGCTAAGAGTTACTGCCCACATTTCTATGCCTGTTTATTTCATATTCTTGAAGTGCTTAGCTGAAATTTCCTAATAGTCTCCCCACAAACCTTCTTACTTTTCCTTCCTGCTCTAATATTGGGTGAGGTTTTTTTTAACTTGTGTGATGCCATCCACATACGTGAGCAAAAGTGACAAGACCTATCAGGGCGAGAGCAGGAGTGGATGTAGCACTAAGGCTGGCACCATACTCTTTCCTCCAGTTCATCATAAACCAATGACTGGAAGGGATCTTAATTTTCTTCATCTCTACCCCAGCGAGCCCGGCATAAGATGCACGTTCTGATGTTACCTCTGCAGTTAGGTAGGAATACTGACAAAAATTAAAAAAAAAAAGTTAACAGTTTCGTCAAGAAACATTTTCAAACTTCAAATGCTCCATTGTTTCATTTTACCCAAGCACTTGACAAGAAGAGAGTTATGGTGGTGTCCACATTTTCCTCTCGGAAAGCGTTACTTGTGCAGAAGGGATGTGGGATAGGTAAGGCGAGAAGTGAGAAAAGGCCTCAAGTAACTGTTAAAGACACAGCCATGAGAAGAGCACATCCCCTGGAGAGGACAGAGCTGCTGCCTGCTTTCCATTGTCTCTGAATCTTTAGGGGTGCTCTTACTGTGAAGACTGGTCAGTCACACCACAGTGACAAGGATACAAAGCCACTGCATAGGTCGCTGGGGCAACTCCGTTGTAGATGACACAGCAGAGGAAAAAGCTGAGGCATCCTGCTTGAGTACAAAAAAAAGTAAGTAGTTCTGGCACTGGCCTCTGCCTCTGGAGGGGTGTTCTTGGCTGCACAGCACACCTTTCAGCTCTGAGAGGGGCGAGCAGCACAGTAACCTGAACAGGGGGTTTAAAACCTTTTGAGGGCACCGAGTCCACATCCTTTGTTTCCTGGGCACTAGGTCTCCACAGTAGCCCATTATATAAATAGGCATCGCTGGTTGTTTCTGAATAGGATGTGTGGCCATGCTCGTTGCTACTGAGCACAGCAGAGCTGGGCCCTGGTAACATCCTGGTAACCCAGGGTGGCGAGAGTTGGGCATGCTGAACTTCTTAACCTTAACAAGGCTTGGGTATGGAGGAGACAGGCGCTCAAGGCTTGCTGAGTTCTTAAGTGGGGAAAAGTCCCAGGGCTTACAGCCTGCTGTGGTGTTTCTATGAACCTGTAACACCTTTTGACAAGCTGCTTTTGGGACATCAGCATAAGAAAGCAGATCCAGAAAAAGGCTACAAAAATGATCAGAGGGCTGAACACCTCTCCTGTTGAGGGAAAGGCTGAGAGAGTTGGGGTTGTTCAGCCTGGAGAAGGCTCCACGTAGACCTTTTGCGGCCTTTCAACACTTAAAGGGGACCTATAAGACGAGGAAAATCTTTTTAGCAGGGCCTGTTGCAACAGGACAAGGGGTAATGGGTTTAAACTGAAGGAGGGTATCAGACTAGATTTAAGCAAGAAATTAGGCTGATGAGATGCTAGAACAGGTTGTCCAGAGAGGTGCTGGATGCCCCATCCCTGGATACATTCAGGGTCTGGTTGGACCGGGCTCACAGCAACCTGATTAGTTGAAGATGCCCCTGCTCCCTGCAGGGGGGTTGGAATACATGAACTTCAAAGGTCCCTTCCAACACAAAGCAGTCTACGACTCCTCCCTTGCGGCTGACACTGTCCGGGAGGTGAAGGGAGAAACGCCGGTTGAGCAGCCTGGGTTCTAAGCCAAGTCCAATGTCAGCCTCCCGCCTCCCCCAGCCCAGGGCCGAAGCGCCGCGACAACGGAACGGGGAACGATCCAGGGGA
>JANHFX010027326.1:0-17758 GCA_027560015.1 Chloroceryle amazona
GTGCTCCACTGGGCTTTTTCAGTGAGGAAAACTCACAACCGAAGCTCAGTGGGAAAGAGAAGACCCCCGGGGCCAGGAGCTGGGACAGGAATGGAATAACTAAGCCTGCCAGGGAAGAAACCACCTCTGTGAAATCTGCGGCCTCGGGCACCACGGGAAGGAGCCCGTCAGCGGGTGCGAGAAGCAGCAGAATCGCAGCGTCACCTCCATGGCGTGTTTGGGGGGGGGCTGCATTTTAGAAGGTGTCGAGGAGGAAGCAGAGCTGGAGGCAGGAGCCAGCTTCAGGCTGTCACTTTGCTGAGGGGCACAGCAGAACCCACTGACTGCATCCCCCCAAGCCCCAGGCGGGGACGGGCGTTCTCCCGATGGCACGCGGGGATGCAGAGGAGACCGGGCGTGCTGAGGACAGCCAGAGGCTGGTACCAGGAGAACCCAGTGTCCTACAATCCCTTCTGGGACACCCTGGGTGCCTGGAGTACGGTTAATGCCAGCGGTAGGGGAGGGACAATAGGTTCTGCAGGGTCAAGTTTCTGGCTGAATTCTTCCAAGCTCTCGCAACGCGTCTATGAAGTCAAAGAGACAAATCCCCACGGGTGGTGCTTAAACCCCCTTTGTTTAGAGGAAGAAAAAGCTGAGAGTCTCGCTTAAAACACTCACCAGAACCTGAAGCCGTGGACAGTGTATGGAGAGCTGGATTAGCGTACTGTCTGTGATCTGGAGGAGAGAAAAAGCCCTTTCAATGCCACGTGCTTTGCACAAGGACTTCCCCCCCACCCCAGTGACATTAAAACTGCAAACTTTTCCCTAATCCATGACAGTGTTTCCCCACAGCCCCCCAGGAGCTCATCTCCCACGTGACCACATTTCAGATGTGCAGATTCTTCCACTCTCTTACAGAGATGAACTCAGAGGCCTGTCAGGGCAGAGCAATTGCTGCTTTTTTTTCGGATTTCCCTGAGGAGCTCTCGTGAAATAAGCTCAGAAATAAGAGAAGGAAGCGAGCAGAGCTCTTTACCAGCACCACAATGGCTCCCAAATGTCTGTCTCAAACCCAGGGGGTGTTCCAACCCCTTGGTGGACTGTCCACAGTGGGTTGTTCCTCTCTATTCTTCAGGAAGACGGACTCGGACACTTGGCTTTCTAATCTAAGCCCACTGGGAAGGGAGCTTGCTGGGCTGTCTTTGTTCCGTGCAGTCAGCCCAAGGACACAGCCCCATTTTTCCTCTTCCTTTTTTGGGTTAACTTTAAATCGCTTCCTGTCTGGACTATTGTCATTTCCTCTTGTGACCGCCTGGATCTCTGCCCTGTAAACACCAGGAAGGACAGAATCCCAGGGTCACTCTGTTCTCATGGCAGGAGAGAAAACCCGTCCGTGCCCAAATCGATCTCAAATCCATCCTTAGGGTTAGAGACTTTCCATGGGCTCTTGAGCAAATTCAGCTGTTTCCCCTCAAAATTCTCCCTCAAAACGCTCAAGGGTCCCAATTCACACATCTGTTACACGACCCCCAGGACACAGCTACCACTGTTAAAGATTTATTTCCAGCAGCCATCGTTACCACGGAGTACGAACCAAGGATCCAACTACAAAAGCAATCTTCTCATACCCAAAGCCATCCAATCTCCTTTGCTTAGGATTTTAAATCGAGCTCTTATTTAGTGACAATCTACTACTACTTCTCCATCTTTCCACCCTGCTGTGCCTGTGCTAAAAGAGAAGCAGCCAGAGGTGGCACCTCCTACCTGGACACACTCCTCCAGGTCCATTTTTTCAAGCTCGTGGCAGTTCTGGGGACAAACAAACCAAACACCCAAAGCTGAGTGCAAAAATTCAGACAGCAAATAGAAACACGACCACGAGAGGCTGTTCTTCTTAAACACCGAGGGTTTTCCCCATGAAACATTGTGACTGGAAGGAACATTTGCTGCTTGTTTAGGAACAGCAGCAAGGAGAGTAAAGGAAAATTAGAATTTCCTCTAAAGGCACAGAGGGTTCTGTTTTGTCCCTAGGAAAGGCAGGGAAATGTAGGGTCGCTTGCCCACGACTCAGATTAATCTAGAAAAACAAACAGCAAACTTTACAACTCCCAAGTGTTTAAGAGTTCGTGCAGCTGGGTGCCCGTCCTCGACGCGCGGGTCGGGACAGTGCCAGAGGTTGCACACAGCCTCAGTTTGTGCCTCAGCTCCCACTCGACCGTCGAGATCAAAGGCATTAAAGAAATAAAATACTCTACGTTCAAGAGAAAGAGGCTGTTTGTTCAAATCTCTCACGAAGAGAAAGCAAAGAGAGGGGATGAGGAGCAGGAGTGAGCACTTACCCGTGCTAGGGTGGTAAAGCCCACGTCTGTTAGCTGAGAACACCTTGCAACTTCTAATATTCTGCACAGAAAGAATTTATCATGGAGTCATTTTGCTTTTCAGAGAGTGTTTTCTGAAAAGCTTCCAGCAACCCAGAAGAGTTTGACCTGGTTTTGGCCGTGCTGCCCGAGAGGAGAATTTGCACAGAGCATCCACCCCTCGATACCTGGGCAGAGGTCCCAGGGAAAGGAAAAGCAGCAGCCAGGTGAAAAGGGAACTCCGAGGGTCAGCCTGTCCCTGCTGCGAGGTGGGGAAGCCAAATCCCACCAATGCTGCACTGAGGTGCTCTTAAAAAACCCCAAACCTCTCTGGACACTCCACAGCCTCCCTGGTGATGTCCTCTGGTGTCCACCCCCCATAGAGATCTCACTGTGAGAAAAGGGTCTAAATACACAACACCCTGGCAGGAGAGTTGGAGAATAAACATTTAATGCTACGACTGGAGACTCTGAAGTCTTCTAAGAGGTGAAGCTGATTCTGTGAGAAGAGAGAAGATTCTGGCAGCTGGTTACTGCAGCTCTACAGAGGTTTCCTCCACAGCTTTAACATTTATCTGCCTTTACAGAAGAGGAAGCCAGCTTGGCCAAGGTGCCTCACGCTCTTCGCCGTGTGGAGCTTAGGGCTGTAAAGCTGCAGCTGCAGCTGAACAGAAACACAGAAACTGTTTGGAACCAGAACTACATTTTACCTTCCTCTTTCCCAACCGGTTTCCATACGCTTGTGTGCTGCACTTTGCATCCCTAATTCTTTAAATGAGCTACCACAGAGAACAGCTATGGTTTGTTTTCCCCTGGAAAACACCTATCTGATGCCATTTAATAGAGGCCACTCAGCTGTTGTGGGTGTCAGAGAATAAAACTGGCTCTTCTTTCTGCACCTGGCCATTTTCTGCATTCTAGTGAAGTCATCCTGAGGAAACTTGATTAAAAAAAAGTCTTAAAAAAATAATTAAAAAAAAAAGAGAATAATTTAGCAAGCAGCTGCAGAGATGTCGCTGGAAGCCCACTCAGGCAGTCTGCACAAATCCCTTCTGCTCCAGACTCATCACAAAAACCCCGCTCGTGTCACATGGGGAGAGGGAACAATGTCACTTCCCCCGTGTTTTCAGCTGCCAGCACAAAGGTAACCTAACCTCCACTGGTTTCCATCAAAGGCTGTAAGAGGAGCCCGGTGCTGAGCGAGTCTCCGGGCCACCGCGGCGCGGAGCTCTGCCCCCGTCGCTTCGCTCGCCCCAGGCCAGAAACTGCAAGCGTGGGGACGAGTTGGGGACATCACCCCGCCAGCAAACGCCTGGAAAAAGCTCAGTGTCCTTTCAGGAACTAAACCTAAACTAACTTTTCAGAGTCTAAAGGGGCTCAAACGTGACGTGACCGCGTCACCGAGGTCTCCGCGCGGGGGCTCGGGGAAGGCGGCGGTGGGCACTTACCTAAGCCGCGGGCAGTTCTGTCCCAGGGCGTTCAGGATGGCATCTGTAATGTTAGAGCAGCCTGAGGCACACAAGGATTGTAACTTGTGGCATCCTCTGCATATTGTAATGAGACCATCATCTGTTATTTGCTACAAGAAAAACAATAACAACATCACGAGCCATAACGACGGAGGTGAAGGTGCAAGGCGCCGCAGATTTTCCTTCTCGGATTTTCCAACCAGGCACTCAGGCCAAGTTATGCTTCTTTCAACCCCAAAACACATTCAAGTGTTTCACAGGAGCAGCCGAAACAGGATAAGCCACGTTGAAGTGACTTGTAAACACTCAGAAAATGATTCCACATGCAGGGAAACGCTTCCTGGCTGGGCCACGTGAGCGATGGGGGAAGGCACGGGAGCCTCCCTTTGCAACCCTCGCTACCGAAGAACTCGGCTGAAACTCCAGACAAGAAAGCACCTGACAGCCAGAGTTACCCACAACCAGCCTTTTAAAAATACATTTCAGTCGTTTGGGACCAAAAGCTGAAGCCGTAGCCCCCCCCCAGGGCCTTGCCCACTTCTGTGGAAAAGGAAGAGGCCGTCCCATCACGCCCCACGTCAGACCGACCGCGCCACGGTGCGCGCACAGAGCCCGTCCCAATTCCTCTCCTGGCAGAAATACACATCTCTGGCACTGCAGAGTCACTGGGTTAGAGCCCCCCTGTGCAGGGAAAGGGCTCTTGGGTTGGTTTAGAGAGCGGAGGAGCTGCCTGGCTGGATCACCAACGCTCCAGCCCGACGGAAAGAATTTCTCTGACTAGCCCTGGAAATGAATTCAGAAGCCCCACGGGCAGAGCAGAGACACAAACAATTCTGCCCCGTACAGCGATGGCTCCGACACCAGTTCGGGGGCTTATTCAACATCACTGAACGCCACTGAAAAGCTGTTTCATCAGCTCTTTACAAGGCTCATCAATTTACAAGTGCCCTCTCTGCACAGATGAGGTGTTCGGGGACGGGCTCTGAGCAGAGCTGGCCTCTGAACGCAGGATGATGGCTGAGCTGGGAAATCATGGGGAGCTTTACTTACTAAGCACGTTTGAAGGTTCAACGTCACCAGCTCGGGACAGTGTGCGCCGATGTATTTCAGAGCTTCATCCTCAAGCTGGAAAAGAAAAATTTAGAGGCTGAAGCAACCTGTTGATAGTTGAAAAGATTTCAGAATTAAGCTCTGAGAACCATAAAAGAATCCGTGGTTCGGACAGCCACGAGGAGGAGGGCAAGGCACTGAAACCACAGAATACATGACAATGTGTGTGTCTTTTTAGCACCCAGGAACGGAGTTCAAAGACCCCACGACACCAAGTTACTGATTTAAAGACAGCTGAACTGATCAAACACGTGTAACCACCCCAGGGAGCGGGGCAATCACAAGCTATTTACAGGAATTAAGGAAATGCTTCAGCAGCAAGGGCCTGTCAGTAGCGTGATCTCTGTTATGTTGCAATAGTGGAACTCAAGAAAAGGGAATCTTCTTTCAGCGTGAGGAGCACAACCACGTCCGGGTTGCTTTCTGATGCTAAACAGCCCGCTGTTCTTAAATCTATCAGAACAGATGGCATGTAATTGATAACAAGGATGGATTGCCATCAATAATACTCCCAGCTCCATCTATTCCGAGGAACTCAAGCTGTTTCTCTGACCCCAATTCTCAAAATAGGCTGTGATTGTTCCAGCTTTGATCGAGGCGTTTTCACCGCCGCGTGTACATCCAGCGCACGAGTTACAAACCCAACAGGAGGATAAATTTGGAAAAACTATTGGCTGCAGCCCTGCCAGCTGGGCTTTCCTGGCACACGGGGGTACTGCTGCCACGGGCACCTCACCAGGGTATTAGAGCTGTGCTATGGGAATAACCTCTCAGGACTTTGTGTCCCTGCACAGGAGAAAGATGCTTTTTGCAAGATAAAAACATATAGAGCTGTTTATCTATAGGCAGCAGATCAAAATAGCACTTACTGACTCACACTTCAGGAATCCCTACCCCCAAGAATAAAAGCAAATCCCAAACAAACAAGCGCTGAGATCAAGAGATCATCCTCCAGCTCTACCTTGAGGCTTTTCAACTCTCGGGAGTCTCCAGGTCACAGATTTCAGCTCCTGCAGGGTCAGTTTTACTCTTTTTTCCAAGGACAAAGCTCTGAGATGCACATTTGCTCCTTCCTGGCCTGTCTGCATTGAAAACACCCCGGCCCACTCGGGTGAAATCCTAGGAATTAGTCCCCAGTTCTCAGTGAAACAGCTTTGCAAGTGGCTCATTAAGAGAGTAATGCTCAAGGCTGGTGTTTTCCAGTTCATAACCGATGGTTATGAACTGGAAAACAGAGGGAAGTACTTAAGGTATTAAACTTAACAACAATTTGCCATGTCAAACAGTAAGGAGGGATTCTAAATAACAAAAAAAATATAACAAGGGGGGAAAAAATAACCCCCAACACTCTTTCAGCAGTACGACTGCACCGCTTCCCTTTTCCAAAGTACAAGCATCAGAGTCTCTGCAGCCTCTGCTAAATACACCCCTCTATCCCGAGAGCTCTGGGATACCCTCGAGGGAACAGCGCCGCGCTCCTACAGCTGCAGAGCCTCCCCAAGGAGTCTCCCACCCGGTGATTCTCTTCTGACCAACGTGAAGATCCAAAGGACCTGCAGAGGAAAGCGCCTCACGCTTTCCGAACTCTGCCGAGCCTTCCGAAACGGGCGGCTCGAGCCACGGATAAGGGAGTTATCTCCTCCTGAAAAAGCAGTGTGCTCAGTGTGTTTCCCATGGGGAAAGAAAAGAAGGAGGATTCTGCAGCTAAGATGCCATTTGCTCGCTGCCCTGCTAGCCATGCTGAGCTCAAAGCTGTTAAGAGTTTCAGTACAGGCAGTTAATCTCCACCAGACAGATCGAGTCATTTCAGTAACGGTCCACCTCTGGAAATAGAACACTCCACAATGCTTTATCCCTGGGCAGCAACCAGCTGGCTGTGAGGGTTTGGTCTGGGCAGAGCGGTACCTGCGTGCAGCCCTTGAGGAACAGGGCTTTGAGTCCACCGCAGCCTCTCACCAGCGCCTGGATGCCGTCCTTGGTCACTTGGTCACACCAGGAGATATTCAGCTGTTCCAGCAGCGGGCAGCCCTCGCTGGGAGGTGAAAGGAAAAGAGTAAGGAAAGTTTGGTTTTGGAAAGGAGTTTTGCTTTCTAGGGAATTCCCATTTCTGGAAGCTACGTGAGCACAGACGCGCACGTGGCCGGGTGCGGCCAGGGCAGGGGGGTCTCTACCACTGCAGCACCCCCAGGGAACATCTTGTCATCCCTGGATGTGACGAGCTCTCCACTGCCAGCCTCAGGAGCTCTATGGCAGGGTGTGGTATCAGCAGGGCAAACACCACCCCTTCATCCCAGGGTGGGCAGCTCTCAGCTGCTGTACGAGGACGGACACGACGAGCTTTCTGGATCTGAATTCAGCCAAATCACCCTCAACGAGAGCCACAAATGGGGTCGATTTTTGCCACGCTGCTTCTCTTTTCAGGTGTAACTTGGCATTTGCTGCCAGCAGGAGTAACACTCAGGGGTAATCTGTAATTAGGAGCTAGATCTCCGTGCTGTCGTGTATTTTAAGGTACCTGCAGTGCAGATTTCACCATGTGAAATGAGAGATGAAGACCCTCAAGAGAAGCAAAACCCAGGCTCAAAGTATTTTAATGCAGCTACAAAAATAAGTTAATCCTTCATTTCTTCTTTCAAATCTGTGTTTTCTTCTGGTGTCTAGATTCACCCGCCAGTATTTTCTTCCCTGGGACACAGCCTCCTGGCATTTTCTTCTATTCCACTAGTCTATCACTAGAATTTCATATCATTTTTTCATAGCTGGGCCTTAATTTTTACCTTTAGTGGGGTTTTTTTGCCTCCTTTCCCCTGTCCCAGTATCCTCCTGTCCCTGTTCTAGATTATCTGGCAATGCCATTTAGCAGATTTAAGCAGTTCTACATCTCCTGAGCAGTTTTAGAAGACAAACAGTCACGTGCTGGTGCTCACCTCCTAGCTCTGCCAACAATGGCTAAGTACACAATGGTACGCTCAGGGTGAAGAAGTTGATGTTAGCAAATAAAATATGTTAAAGAAGCAGACTAAGACTTTTGTCTCCCCTAAATCCCTCCTCCAAGACATTATTAGAACAGAATTCTTCTTCTCCTGCTAACAACCATCAGGATGGGTACCAGCAAGGTCGAGGGCGGCTGTTACCGAGCCCTCCTCCTCCTCCATCCCATCAAACCAGGGGGCACAGCGTGGGGACGCTGAGCTCTGCTGGGGAATGCTTGAATTCTACCCCCAGTTACACCTCAGCCAGTGGCCAGTCTGCTCCCAGAGCCGCGGGGCCACGGGGAGGGGACGTCACCCGCTATCAACCGGCAGAAGGCAGCGGCGCCGGCTCCTACCTCAGAGCCTTTGGAGACAGGTTGGTGATGGACGTGCAGGAGGCCAAGTCGAGGTGCCTGAGTTTCGAGCAGAACTTGCTGAGGCTGGTGCACGTGCTGAAAGACAGAGGCAGGAGATGTGCTCAGGCAAGGGGGTTATTCCAAGGGGGTTATTCCAAGGGGGTTATTCCAAGGGGGTTATTCCAAGGGGGTTATTCCAAGTCACGTGGCACGTGTTATGCTACCTCCCCATGTCCAAGCAGGGATGAGCCTGTAACACGGGGCGCACGGAGAAAAGAATTCTACTCACGCATCTGTGATCTTGGTACAGCCATTTAGGTTCAACACTTCAATGTTTCTGCAGTTCTGGGCGAACGTCCTTCAGGGAAGGGAAGGGAAACAGGGGGTTATTCCAGGCAGCCAGATGTTCTACAGTGTTTTGTTTTAACCGTAACGCAGAGGAGCCAATTTTGTAAAATGGTCTCAAATGAAAGAAATAAACCAAAGGGATTATTTCTGTTGCCTTGTATCTTGCCTTGGGATTTCCCAGGCTGAAGGCAAGAGCCTGTAACTCGGCGCCAGCGACGCCTTCGCGGCGGCCGGCGCGATTCTGATGAGAATCGAGAGAATTGGCTACTGGGTGGAGTTTAAGATCAATAAATTAAGAAGCCTTCTGTGTTACCACTCTCCAGGTTTTAAATGAGGACACCCAGGCTAAAGATCTCAGTCCCAAAGCGTTCATAAATTATCCCACTCCTCTGGGGATGCTGAAGCACGGAAAGGAGCCGTGGCGCTACCTCAGCGCGTTGTCCCCCACTCCCTGGCAGCCTCGCAGGCTCAGCTTCCGCAGGAAACCTCCGCATCGCTTCGAGATGTTCTCCACCACTCGGCCCTGGCGGAGACAGAAAGAGCAGCATCACAACCCACACGTCACCCGGCCGGTCACAACGTTGAGTTTGGTATTTTGCAGCTTAACAGGTTTGTTATTCTAGGAAACACGGCGGTAAGAAAACAGAGATGCCACCACCATGATCTAAGGCAGGGAGAGGGGGGGAATTATTCAGCTTCTGAAGATGGAGAGACAAGGAAGAATGAGCTAAAGCGACTCAGGATAATGCCTGAGGATTTTCCTCCACTTCACAGGTCCCCAGAAGGCTGAGAGCAGCAGTGCCCCTGCTGCAAGATGGGCAGTGAGATTTACGGGTCAGCAGAGGGATAAAGGGATACCTCTAAACTTCTATTCAGAACAGAGATGGGGCAGAGCCAGCCCCAGAGTTTTATTCTGACAGAAGAAGGGATGCAAATACTCGTGTTCAGGAGATCTGGTGCATTCGGATCTCTTGCTTTTTCAATTTCAGATTTGCAATCAGCAGAAGCCTCCAAGGGCCCCGCTATGAGTGAGGGTTTACTCCACTATTTCTGAGGCCACTGCTGTGTCCAGAAACTCAAAAACTCCTGCCCCTCCACTTTAGTCTGTGGGGTTGTTCATCACAGAATGGGAAAATCCCTCAGCTCTCCAGGTACCAGCTGGCAGGTAAGAGCTACAACGATGAAGATGTTCTAGAGTCTTTTGCCAACAAAAAAAATCACCAAGCACCAGGCTCGGTACAAAGGAATAATAAAAAAAAAAGGGGTGCCAGCTTATCTAGAGCTCTGCAGCAGCTTCTGGTGACACCTGGCCCTTGATCTCCACGCTGGGGAGCGGCTCCACAGCCGCAGGGTGCTGCTGGATGAAGTGCTGCCCTGGCTGAAGCTTGAGCTGCACAGCCCCCTGGAAGGGCTGGAAAGTCCCAAACGGTTCTGAGAGTTCTTGCAGCTCCTCCAGCAAGCCTCTGAGCACAGCTGTACACGGGATTTCCTTTCCCTTCAAGTCAACAACGTTCAGGACATCAGAAGGTCGAGCAGGTAGTGGGGATAGCTACAACTTATTCAAGCATTTGGCTTGCAAAGGGGAAGTCTGTGCTCATGCAGGAACAGTGTTTGATGGACAGAGCGGTGCCGGAGACCAGAGAGACATTAAAACCCTGAGAAAAAGCCTTGCTTGTATTCAGAGAGCTCCTGCCCCTCTCCTCCTACCCAGCCCAAGGATGGCAGCTCGGTCCTGTCACCTCCAGGGACCAGGCACCGTGGAGGACTCTTCAGAAGTCAATCATTACAAGTCCAGAACTTTCAAGATGTGCTGAGAGATCGAGAATTTATTTACCACTGAGAACAAAAAGAAAGATCACACCCTTGACTTCCTTCTAGAGTTTCCAAGCCCTGCTGGCCTGCAGCAGTCCTGGTTTCCCAGGCCTGTTCTCTATCCCCATCTCAGCTGCTCAGATACAGCCGGCAGAAAGAGCTGATTTTAACCCTTTCCTCCCCAAACAAGCTCTTTATTTCCCACAAGGTGTGATTCTTCCATCACCTGGCTTACGGCTAAAGCGAGGCACTCCTGTCTCCATCCTGTTTTAAAGAGGATTTAACACTCTGAGAAGAAACTTGAGGGTTTTTTTTCCCTCCATTCCTTTCCTAATTAACACAATTTTCATTCTAAGAATGGCAGGACAACATCATCCACCCCTCTCAGTGCCGAGCAGCGTGCAGCTGACAGACCCAGAGCAGCTCCAACGAAGAGTTTCCAAAGCTGCACCTCTCAGGAGCAATCCTGACCTCGTCCCCCTCAATCCCCTTTACTTCTGCTGCAGTTCTGGATATTAAAGATGGACAGGAGAGGATGGACACACTGCAGGCCATGCTTCAAAAGAAAATTACTCTTCCTGGTTTCACTCGGCAACACATGGACACTTCTTTGAGTGAAAAGCAAACCCTGCTAACCCAGAAGCAGCCGCTTTCCCCAAGAACAAACCCAATTTTAGTGATTTCTGTTTGCAGAACGTGCACAAAACCACTTTTCTTCTATTGCTGCCTTTTAAGCCTTGATACAGATACATAATTCTGTCCATTTTCAAAAGCTGAATGGATTGCCAAGACTTTTTAAAGACTCCCTGAAGCTAAGAAGTAGTGAAATTAATGATTTCTATCTCCAGGGAAGGTAAAAAGGGTTACACTGGGAATATTAATCCAGTCTAGGCTGTAATTACATTTTAACAGGAAAAATGGGTTTGTATGTCACTTAATGATACCTCAATATCCCTCTGGAAATCAAACAGGTCAATTCGCTGCCAGTTACTGCCATCCAGGGCCAGAACATTCCATGCCTTTATTGGGGGAAAAAATGTAAATGGGTTGTTAATATGAAAAAAGAAAACCCCCAAACCCACCAGCAGGGACCTAGCTCCGGTCTGGTCCTTTTAGAAACACCAGTCTGTCTCAGATGGCAAAGCAACAGCCCCCGGGGAGCACGGTGCAGTTACCAGGATTGCTCAGCAGGACCAGGTCCCCTCACCCACACGTCACAGTGGTCACCAGCCCCCGGGGAGGTAAAGCCCCCGGTGCCCGGCCAGCGGCGTCTGCTCCCGGCTGGGGCTGGGGGTGCCGAGCCCGGGACGGAGGCGGTGCTGGAGCACGGGCATCTTCAGCAGCCTGGCTGGAAGCCAATCCCCTCTGCAGCTAAACCAGCGCCTTTAGAGGACCTTGGCAGGGCCACCATCAAGATGAGGACACCAGGACGCCAGGGGATGGCACCGAAAGAGAAGCGAAGCTCCTCGGCGGGCACGGTGACAGCGGGGAGGGGTGGGGGACGCCGTCCTCTCGCACACCTCCCCTCTCGCCTCCAGCAGAAAGAGGTGTCCGAGGCAGTTCCAGGGATGGAGAAATTCAAGGCTGGGTGAGCTACGCAGACACAGGGCCCAGCTCTCAGCTGAGAGCTACCGGGCGCCAGCGTTTACTGCTCCTCATCTAAGGGCTTGGCTTTTGTCACTTCTCTTTGTTAAATGAACGAGCAACGACAACAATCTCAGGTGGTTCACTCTACAGATGAGAAGCGAGAGCTGATAGTTAATAATTCTGCCCTTAATGAAGCAAAATGTTGCCCACACAGCACTGCACTGGGGGTTTTCATTACAAATGACCAAGTAAACAACTCGATCTCACAGTAACCACCAGCCCCTCTCGAGGGAAGTGCGTGCACACGTACAGAGGAATGGTTTTTGTTCTCCATCTACTACGGGCACTAAGCTCCATCTCCATCAGCGTGCCAGCCCCCGAGCGAGCCACCCGTAGACTTCAAACGGCCGACAGAGCTGCCAGCAGGAAGGGATTTTCTGCACTTTCAATCTCATCGCTGGTATTTAAGGTCCAGTTAACACCACGAGAAAAAACCAATAGCTCCAGTGGAAAAGAAACGCGCCGGTGGATGCAAGTTCCTGGCCCCTAGCTTGGAGAGCCCGTTTTGGTCACTATTGTGGGGCTGGAGAAGGGGATTTTGGCTGGAAGATCTTTCACTGGGTTACTCGGAGAAGGGGGATGATGGTTGCAGTGGTTGCCATCATGCAGGGTATTTTGGAATGCGAGGGGAAATGTTGAAGCAGAGCCTTTTTTATTCTTATGTACTCTGAGGAATGACACGAGTTACGGTTCAGGTTTGAAACCAAAGTCGCTCAGTTCTGTCCAAGTGTCACCCGGCGCTGGCTCTGCCAGGACAGGGAACACACGGCTACCAACACCTCCCCCTGCAACCACCCTCCTGCTGCGGGGACGCTGCCTCTGCCCGTCTCACCAGGCCCCAGCAGGGTAAAGTATCTGAAGAGAGCTGGTGGCTCTGGATAACTGGATCTGCAAGCGGAGGCAGTTTCCCAAGTGAATAATCCAAGCTGGATTTCGTCAGCTGAAGCCCACAAAACTGTGAGCTCCCGAAGGGGAAACCCAGCTCCGAATAAAACGCTCAGGTTTTAGTTCTGTGCTTACTTCATAGAACTCCAGGTTGGAAGGGACCTCAAGGATCACACTCCAACTAGACCCCAGGGGAAAGCCAACTGTCTCTGACTGAGCAGCACCTTTGTGAATCACAATTTCTCCATCTCCACCAGAACCCAGAAGATGCCACTTTAGCCTCATCCATCCCAGTCTGCACCGGTTCAGGCCTCCTGTACAAACCCAGAAGGACTGGAGAGCTCCTGGGCTCAGCCACCTCCCCTTTGGAGCCCACACAGGCCCTGGGACACTGGCAAAATGTATTCAGGGTTGGAGTCCCCCTTGCCCGGTGCCATCGGAAGTTTCTGGTATCGCGGCGTTAACTGGGGACTCTAAATAACAAGAGTTGAGTTGCACAAAGAGCTCCCCCGGTACAAACCCTCCCGGTTTGCTGTGCTAGGGAAGGGGGGAGCGAGGGGATTGTCACCCAAATCCAGCCAACTGTTAGAACAGCCCAGCGTGGAGGAAGGTTCTTACCCTGGAAACTTGAGCGCAACGACACAGAGTGACCACATCCAAGAAAGAGAAAATTCTGTAATGGAAATAAAAGATACTTCAGTGGTTATTTACATTTCAAACAAAGAGAACACGGAAAACAAAAGGGGGGAAATAAAAAGGACTGGAGACAGCAAAACTTCTTTGTAATTCAGCTGAAAGCTGAACCATGAAAAGAAGCGCAGAGCTGGCAGTTAAACGAAAGCAAACCAGATACTGAGCCGCTGGGAAAATCCACCCCACACCTTGTAGTGTTTACAGACAGCAAACCGAGCTAGTGTTGCTCTAAACAGCTGCTTTTGGCTGCTGTGCAGCCTGATGGTCAATCCTCCCCTTGGCTCAGGATGGTCAGGCTGGGCTGTGTCAGCTCCCGGTGGACTCGGGAGCATCGCTGGACCCAGCGCTGCTGCTCCGCCGAAAGCCCAGCTCTCTGAATTAACAGGGACCAGCCTCCTGCCAGGCGACGGCCCGACCTCGGCACGTGCAGCATCATTTCCTCTCCTCCTCTTTCCTCACGCAGCGGTGTTAAACAGGCAGAGGGGTGCTGAGCTCTGCAGCGGTCGCTCCTGGCTGGTATGGCATTGCTCTGCCAGGGCATGCCCGGGCCCACACCCCGGTGCTGCCGGCCTCTTTCCTGGGGTAAAGGACTTAGGCAGTCGTGCTTTGCAATGCTACGCTGGGCTAAGCCAGCCCTGCTTTTGCCTCAACACGAACGCCCCTACCTGGGAAGGTGGGGAGCAGCGAGCCCGCTAAAGCTCCCAGATCTGCAGCGCCACGTCAGCAGGGGGGTTTCTAGATCAGTTTTATTGTTTCTGGTTATTTAAACAATCCTGTGCCACAAAAAAGAGGAGGTTGACAGGAGAGGAGAAAGATGGTGAGGTCTCCTCTTTGATAGCAACGATAAAAGCGCAGGATGAAATGGTTTTGCCAAGACAATCCAAGTGCTTGGCTGCCAGAAGACTCGTGCGCACGCTTTCACCTTTTAAACTCAAAGGCCACCAGAGCCAGGAGGGAAATGTCACCAGATGCGAGCCTTACAGATGGCAAGGAATCCCATTCCAGTGCTGTACACCAATTGTGCTCTCATCGGATAAAACACAACTGTCTAGGAGAAATTCTGACAACAAACACAACTCCACTGCTCCAAAAGGCTCCAGCTTTTCTCAAGGACACGGATTAGCAATCGTTTGGATTCCTGCAGCGCTCGAGTCCTCTCCCCACGAGACTACGGGGGTACACAGGCTGTCTGACAGCTTCAGAGGACCTGCCTGTGCTGGGAGAGGCTTGGAAATGAGAAATGAGAGGATGTTGCTGGCACCGTGTTCTTTTTCCATGACTTAGAAACCGAACAAACACCCTGCAGCCATGAGTTACTGAAAACATCAAAACAAGGAAGTTGTACGATGTGCTCATCTCCCCAGATACGTACGGAGAATCCGTTTGGATAAAGAGCAGAGCCACTGAGAAGGGTGGGGAAGAGAGGCTGAGAAGCCTGAACAAACATCGCGCGCAGCGCAGATAAACCAACTGCACTTTGTCCCTGAGATAAAGGATCTGGGGTTATCTGGGATTTTGACTCCAGATTTGGGGGGGTTAACACGCGCCGCACTCCTCCCGACAGCCGGGGCCGTGCGCATCGCTGGGAACACCCAGCAAAGCTCCGAGTTCCAGGCTTTAGGACACAAGCAAGGCTGGGCTGATCCCACAGGACACGGCGATCGCATCACCGAGCGCCTATAAAAAGCGCTTTAGAAACACCAGCGTTGGCAGAAGAGAGAAGGACGTAAGTGGTAGAGGGTGAATGCAGATTGTTCATCTAAACCCAGGCACCGTGTTATCCGAACACCCCAACGTTCAGTTCCATCAGGAGCCAGCACAATAAACGGCCACGTGCTCTCCTGGGTTTGCACTGCCCAAAGGTGCTCCCAGATTTGAGGAGTTTGGGTCAACACTTCCCATCTGCTCCTCACACGTCCCACCACGAGGTTAGACGCCCAGTGACACGCTGAGATACACCCAGCCCGAGGCTCTGAAGAGTGCTACCGTGCACTTTACCTCACCACTGTGCTTTGGGAACCCACCTCTGGATTTCAGCAGCAGTTCCAACCTCGCTGCTTCCAGAGAAGTCTTCCCCTTGAACTCTCTGTCATTAGTTTGTGCCTGGGTATGAGCACCGAGGGTTCATTTAGCACAATGTCCATGGACAACAATACAAGGAAAGCCTGGGGAAATGACAGAAGCTAGGGAAAATTCTTACTTTCACCCTAGATTCCCATCGTAGGAGCAAAAAAAAAAATACCAAACTCCCTGGGAACAGCAGCTAGGTCAATAACTATGTAAGCTTTCTATATTTCCATTAAAATTGCTTCCTCCGTGGAAATCCCAGGCTAGGAATAACCATCTCACCCCTCCATCAGGGCTACCAGGTCTTGGTCAAATTGTTTTCTTATTCCTGCTCCTCCCTCCCCAGTCTACCCCGCCGGTAAGGGGGTGTTAACACCGAACACTGGCCCCTCTCACCCTCAAGGTGAAAACATCACTGAGCTGCACCCGAGCTGCCCTCGTCCAACCCGGAGACTTTGGCTCTGAGAAGCTGAAGAGCATTTCTTGATGTTTGCTCGGCTGCTCTTGCAGAATATTAACAATGACTCAGCAGAAGCGGGCTGCAGAAATGACTCCTCCAGCAGCAGTTCACTCCTCCGACGTGCATTTCGGTCATTCCAGAACTGGCTCCAGCTACAACCCTCTGCACAGACCGGGGAGAACAGCAGAGCACAGCTCAAGTCTTGCAGGCACAACGTCCCAAGCCAAGCGTTCTAATGTGGATCAGGGGACAGGCTTTTTTGTCTCCAAGGAGCTGGTGGGGAGCATTAAAACCCCCCTAAAGAAGCTCCCCACGTGGCTAAGCAACGATCGAGGAGTCGTCGTCTTCCAACAGCACGGGTCTTAAATGCTGGGTCTCTTTTTGGCAGTCTGCACGGTATAAAATAAAGCTGAAGTCATCTGGATGTTCCCTGGAAAGAATAGAGTCTGGCTAACGCTCTGCAGCTCAAAACTGGACAGGAGAACCATGAATCACACTGGGCTGACAGGAGACGTGGATGCAGCTCGGCTGGTCAGCTCCAGACCCTCTCCCAGTAACGGAGGAACCCTAGAGAGGGGGGGGCCCTCCTGGGAACCCTTGGAAAATAAGCCATGCTCTGCTCAGATTTGGTTTGTCCGGTGAAAGCAAGCAGGGGAGAGTCACGAGCAGCAGACTGAAGGGTGCTGCCCGAGCGGCGCTTTTCCTGTTCCTGCCTTAACAGATCAGAAGGACGACGGCCGGGATGTTTTAGTCTCACATTCACAGGCAGGACTCCTGTTTTGCTCACAGCTGCTGCTCTGCTCTTCCACTGCTCTTTTTAACTCTTCAGAGTTGACAGCAAGAAAATAACCCACACCAAGAAGCTTCTCATTGACCAGCGATGGCAGGTGAGGGTTCCAAAGGGGAATCAAACCCGTATGGCAGCAGGTTCAGATGCTTCCCTGCAGAGTGAGGACTTCGCCCGGACAATTTAGCTCAAACACACCCAGATGAGAGCATTTTGCAGGTTTCAACCTCTTAATCCACTCAGGGTTTTCTCAGACTCCTCACTTTCCCACTGTCACTCTAATGAGATTAGGGTCAAGACTAATGACACCGCTGGATGCTGTGGGGCTGGGAGGTGAGTTAGCTTAGATCTTTAGCTTTCTAAAATTACCAGCACCACCTCACAGCACTGACCCCCCCCATCCCGGTTCAGCTCTGCCCTGTGCTCGTTTTACACCCACGGGCCAGCCCGGAGGAGAGACGGCTTTGCTGCCAAGCCACCGCTCCCCGACACGCGCCGTCACCGCCGTGTCCCCACCGCGGCTCAAGGTCCCGGGGAATAAATCCACGTGGGGTTTGAAGGTCAGATGGCAGAGCCAACGCCAGCGCCCGGCCCGGCGAGCGGGCAGCAGCACCGAGTGAAAGCCGCTTACGCCAGGAGAGAACTGGCAACCGCTTGACCTGCCCGTGAACCGGTAAGGAAAAGATGAACTCCTGCAGCCCCGTCCCCTGCGCCCTGCCCAGCCTAAGCTGTTTAGCACCGTGACCTTTTCTGATCGACCTCAAAGCGACGATTCTTATCTGTTCCTGCTGCAGACCCAGATTCTCCGTCTTGGTT
>JANHFX010027326.1:17858-28096 GCA_027560015.1 Chloroceryle amazona
AACGATGCTCATGTTTAGCTGGGCAGGGGTATCACCCTAACCACGTGGGAGCTCCTGGATCCGCTGGCAGGAGACAGAGCTGAAGCAGGTACGGCAGTGTCAGGGCAAGGATCTGTGGCCCATCAGCTGATCCCTCTGCCCACGTGCTGCAGGACGGCTTTGTTTAGAGTCCTGCTCCCAGGGAAACGCAGGACAAACATCGCCGGCCCCACGCAGAGGCAGAAGGTGACTTGTCTGCTGAGTCACGGGTTCTTTTTAAGGGAGAGGTCTCCCAGAGCCCTCCAGAGCACTTCACACCTCCACCCCATCCTCCCAGACAACAGCGTTCCTGGATCTTGGGGTGTGACAAAGGCTGCTTTGGGTTCCCCACTTTTACGCCCTCCTACTCTTTCTTTTGCCCCAGTGCAGCTTTCTACCTCACAACCCCCCACGAGACATCAATGCCACCCGCAGAAGGAACGAACCAGAGAACAAGACATCACACAGCAGCTCTGCCTCCACACAAAAGGCTTTGTCTCACAGACAGCGACGCTCGTTTACGGGGGATTCCTGCGGATAACGCATCCGAGTCTCCCTTTCAAAGGCTGCACTGTCAATCCACGCTCATTAATTTTCACAGTATGCTAACAGGGAATTCCAACTCTCAAACCCACTGCTGATGAACTTTAACATTTATAGACTCACTCTCCTGACTTCTCCTTGGCTCCACACAGCCCCGAGCACTATGCCCAGTATCCCACTGAGCAAGGAGGGCACCAGAAACCAGACCTCCTGCTTTGGATGAATGATACTGGAGTGAGAGGAACTGAACCAGACTGGAGATAGCATTAGAGTAAGGGAGGCCGTGCAGTCAAAAGACAAGACAGTCAGACTCTCCTTTTCCTATTCCTTTCTTTTGCATTTGAATCCTGCTCTACCCATCACCACCTATTTTCATTCAGGACTTTAGTCCTATGGTTCTTCCATCGACAGATCAGGCGACCAGCAAATTAATTTAGCATTTTAGAAACCAAAACCTACTAACACTCAGCATAAAGCGCTGCTGCAGCCAACCTTTGATCTGCTTCTGTTTGTTGACAGCTTTACAAGCGACCCCAGCCAAGCTCATGATTTATGAGCAAAATCAGCTACTGGCTGCAAAGAACGGCACGCGACGCGGCCCCCGAGCTGACAAACCAAAGTCTTACCGAAGCAGCAGCTCTTTGGGAAGTTTTTTGTTGATGGCAGCTTCGTCATTGTTTGAGAACATCTGTAAACAAAAACAATTGGAATAATTTGAGCCATAGATTTTCATTAAGGGAACAAAACCTCTTCTCTAGGGCAGGAGCTGGTGGTTAACGAGACCATT
Organism: Chloroceryle amazona; assembly: GCA_027560015.1. Classification (NCBI taxonomy): domain Eukaryota; kingdom Metazoa; phylum Chordata; class Aves; order Coraciiformes; family Cerylidae; genus Chloroceryle; species Chloroceryle amazona. Next base: position 19,207 of record JANHFX010027326.1, read on the forward strand.
TCAAGAGACATCTGGCCCAATAAATGCTCAAACTTTACGCTCAAGCTTTCAAACTCCTGGAGTGGGAACCCAGCTGGAGAGAGTATTTTATCCAACAGAGTTAAAATGGCCCAAGAACGCTCTGGGGATTAATGGATTAATTATAAACTGAGACTTTTCATTTCTCTCTTCGGTGATAACGAGCGCGAACTTGTCCGCTGGCACCGGCTGGAGGAAGGCACCACCAAAGCACAGGCACTCAGCTGTAACCACGCTGAGGACAAGAGCAGGGCAGATGGGCTGGAGGGGAGGACGACGGAGCGGCCGCACCATCCAGCGAAGGGGGCTGGAAGATGCAGGCAGGACCAGTTTCCACGACAGGAAAGGCAGCGGGGTGCTGGGGAACAGGGGCCCAAGGAAGCAGCGCGGCAGTGCCCGTAGCGTTCTCGTGGCCCCGAGGAGCTCAGGGGCCAGCGGGCTGGGGTTATCTTTACATCCTGCAGCTTGGTTTAAAGGGAGATGGGACCTGTTTAAGGGGAGAGGCGATCTTTGGTGCTGCAGGAGGAGAAAGGATTCTGGGAAGCCAGTGTGTGCAAGGTGAGAAGTCAGAGCTGGTTGTTGTGTCCCATGCAAAGTACAATTCACAAACTGAAAGGAGCTTGGGGACCAGCTAAAATAACCTCATCGGCTGTAACACGGCAAAAACTGCTCTTTCCAAACGAGCCCAACAGAAAAACAGACAGCAAAGCCTCCCGTGCTTCTGGAGAAGCATCTACACCTATTAAAGGACTTGGTATTGCCTTGCCATGGTGAAACCAACCAACCAACCTCCACCCGCCTGCACCCACGGGAGGAATGCTCAGAGAGACCTGGGAGCTGAGCAGCGCTGCCTCCATCCATTTAGAAGCATCCTTTCAACACTCCTGAGAGCAGAGCAGGGAACGAGGAGAACGAGCTTTAATTTCATTAATAAAGTTTCTCTTTAATCTCCTGGAACAACGCAGAGCTGATCTTCCTGAGCCCCATCCCTGGGAAAAGCTGCTGCTGAAACACCAGCCTGAAAAAGCCGCTCCTGGATCAGTTTAGTTGTATGGAGGCAAAGCAAATAAACCCGGCCTCAGCAAGGACACGTACGTGGCAGAGGATCAGATTAAGAGTTAAAAAAGGAAAGTAAGACCTCGGTGGCTTAGGAAGCTGTACACAGCCCTCGCCCAGCGACAGCAGCTTCCACGGGCAGCCAGCGTTCTCCAGCTGAGCAGCACCCCAAGCCCAGCACCTACCCAGGGAACCAGCACCGCTCCACGTGGAACCCCCCGGGCTGCTGCCAAGCGGCTCCTGGGTACGCCCCGAGCGGTGACAACAGAACGATGCCACCCCTGCAAGAGAGCTCTCCAACCAACGCTTTTAGAGCCAGTCCAACTTTAAAAGCCGTGTTTCCAAATCACAGTTTGCTTTTTAATTATCCGAAGATACCGCAGCACGACGCTGAAGTGGGACACGAGCTCTCCAGCGTCCTCTCCCAGAATGTCACACAGCACAGAGGTGTTGTTTTCCCCCCACAGACGCTTTTAGCACTTCCCACCAGCAGATATCACAAGTTAGCAAGTCCTAAGCGGTCCACTAGACAGGCAACCGCTCAGCCCATTTTGTGGGTAATTAAACTGGAAGTTTTGCCATTCCCCCAGCTCTCACAAACGCTGTGCAGTCTGTTCTGTCAGAGACCGGGGCAGAAAAGCATCTCCCCCAGTCCGGGCCCGCATCCAGACTGGGCTGCAAAGGCTGGCGGGTAAGCGCCGAGTGCCACCGCGGTCGGGATGTCACCGAGGCTGCGCTGGGAGCCAAGGCACGGGAACATTCTGGGACTGGAGCATCAACTCGATGGCTTAGGGATCAGCTGGGGAACGGAGGATGTTCTGGAGAAAGCTCTCCTGAGGGAGAAATGCGGAGGAGTTATTCACGGGAGAAGGAAAGGATGATTCTGCTCCCCCCGTTACCAGAACAACGGCGAGCAGGCAGATCTATCCTCCTTCCCATGATTGTCCAGGCCGGGATTTTACATCCGAACCAGCATCCTCCACCCCCCTGCACAAAAAAGGTCGAGAGAAATTAAAGAAGCAAATCAGAGAGCGGCAGAAGACTTCCGAAAAGGAACCAGACGAGCGGAGAACGGGCAAGGGGCAGGAAGTATTAAAATAGAGATTCCAGGAGCAGCCAGACGGCCTTTTCTGTCTCATCTGCGTTGGCAACAAGGCTCTGTCTGAACTCAGTTTTCCTGTGAGAACGTTGCCTCCCGGGTCAGAACGGCTCGGTGCGTTTGACAGCGCACCCAGAGGGGGCTGGTTTGCCTCGGCTTTCTAAAAGTAGACGGCCGGGGGAGCTGGCGGCGAGGACAAGGATCATCCAACCTTCAGCCATCCGCAGGAACTGACTGACTGTCCCCAGAATTCAAGTTCTCTTGCCTGCACTCTCCCACACCAACCGAAAGGCCAGAGATTATGACCCAGAAGAGAGAAATCGGGTACTTCCCAGGACGTATCCGCAGGCACCGCTGCGCCTCTCGCCACACCACCAGCAGTGGGCAAATCAAACGAGTTCATGAGAAGAAATGGTCAAAAGCCATGGGAAGATCCAGTTCTCACAGCCTTACGCTGGAGCCACTTAGCACAACGTGTCATTGTCCATCTGGGGCAACAACTCTTCCCTCGCCTTCCAGAATACGAAAGTTTTGCAGCCTGGCTCCATTCCCAGCCGCCCAGTCCCGCAGCAGGCGGGGAGCGCTCCGTGCAGGGCTCAGAAACCAACTGCTCTGCTGTCAGCCTGGAAGACAGAGCTGCTATTGAGGCACTGGCAGTGTCAACCCTTCATTACAGGGCACCCAAACTGGGTCATCGGGGTGACACCGGCACAGGAGCCCGATGACAGCGCTTGTCTGACGGGTGACAGCGTGCAATTACCAGTGTCCCTGCACAAGAACCACCTACGGCCGTACCGGGCTCATCACAGCTGCAGAGAGGGATGTGAACAACAGTTGATGCAAGCTCCAAGTGAAGCAACCCTCCGCAGGCAGGCACTGGCCGAGGGAGAAGAGAAAGGAGAGCGTTGTGTCATTGCTGCAGCCACTCATTGAGCCTTGGAGCAAAGCTGGCCTTGTCACGGACCAGGCTTCAAAAGCCACACGAGCCACACTCATCCCGGTCCTCTCCTTCAGGTCTGGTGCCACACAGTCCACCCTGCCCAGCGCCGGTGGAGATCTGGGGTGTAAGGAGGTGCCCCTGTGTGGGGCTGAGTCAGCTGCCGTGGTCAAGGGCAGGCTGTGCAACCTCTGCCTGTTGCACGACACGGACGCACGTCACCGGTAAGCGCAGGGCAGACACCGACAGCTCCTCAGGAAACCCACACTCAACAAATGTTTTCCTCTACTTTAGAAGTTTCCACCTGAGGGAAAAAGTTGCCCTATTAAGGTGGAGGCCTCAGTGGCAGGTTGAGAGATTTAATTCCACAGCAGCAAGTCAAAGCTTCTCCAGCAAGAAGAGTGTTTATTCAAGGGGTTCTGCAGAACTCCAATCTCTGCTCCCAGAACAGTCACCCTCCCTGCGTCTCCAGTTCCACAGAAAGTCACACGGGCACAAACTTGCCTTTCCCAGCTTACAGACAACTGGAAAAACTCCACGGAGCTGCTACGGACCCAGCTCTGGGCCCTGGAGTGGTTCTGCAGCCTGGTTTGGCAGGGAAGGGGGGGGCCAAGGCTTTCCTGTAAACGCCACATCTGGCAGTGGTTTGGGGTTTATTGTTGGGAAGGGCTAGAGGGGCGTTCCTACAGGGAACAGAAGTTTTGTTTTTCACTTTTTTGTGTTGGAAAAAATACACTTGAGAGGCTTTTAAAGGAGTTATTTTAACATTTAGAGTTTACTGGAAGTAATTAGGAATATTAACGTACAGAATAAAGAGCATGTTTATTTGACATCACCCTAACTGCTCAAAACTACTCTCCATGAGCAATTCTTAGGTTGCTGGCTGTGTTTTTAAGAGAACAGCCGTTTGCTCATCGCACACACCAGAGACTTTCCACTAGAAGAGCAGCGGGGACTTTTTTCAGTGAAAAGAGCAGTTTTACACAAAGACCCCCCCAGACCACCTCTCCTGGGTGAGAGCACACACCGAAACCCACCCCCCATCTCCCCAGCAGTTTGCTCCCCAGAGTTCTGCCCACTGAAGAGACAGGGAGCAGACAAAGGACACGTCGACCCGCAGTGAGGGGTGTAGAGGGGTGCTCTCCCTCTACGATACACAAGCTCCACTCACTCAACTCACAGACTCCAAAGCAGCTTCGATGTCGCAACTTCAGCACCTGAACCGATCAAGGTACGGTGACTACATCCCAGGGACACCAAAATCCTGCTTGGTCACCAAACACGAGGGAATTCACAGGCATAAAGCTTCAAGGTAGATCACAAGGGCTCGCTGCCTTTCCATCTGGCTGCTTGCAGAGCTTGTTTCTGCATTAAAAAAGTAGCGTACGATGGGCACCAGGGAGAAAAGGAGCTCGCTCCTCTCCAAGCTCTTAACCCGGACACGGCCACGGTCAGGGCTCTGCCAGAGCTCTACGGTCCTGCCAAGTCCTCAAGAACTGATGTGACTAAACAGAGTTCAGCTGGGCAAGAAACACCATCAACAGAGAGGACACCCAGTAACTGCCCACGTTAGCGCTCGGCGGCAGCGGAACGCGGGTGAAGGGGATGCAGCTGCTGTCACATCGGCCGGGCTGATGCATTCACAGCACCGCCAGCAACTGCGGCTGCTTTCGAGCGAGCCCGCGTCCGGCATCAGCACGGGAAGGGGATGGTTGGTCCCAAAACCAGATCAAAATCCCACGAGGGTTAACTTCAGAAATATCGATGCCAAAGCCAACGACCGAGGACGCAGCGTTGGCCCGATGCGGGCTTGGAACTCCCAAACTTTTCTTCTACAGGGGAAAATTCAAAGCTCAATGGAGAAAAGGGGAGGAAGTTTATCTGGAGCTTGATGGCATTAGTGGCTCCAGGGCTGACAAAGGCACCCAAACCAGTCGGTGCACCCAGACCCATCGTTATCTACCTTAATGTGCACCCAAGAGAAAAACAAGATGAGGTCTGGCTGCCCAGCCCATTAAGAACCAGAGTGGAAATCCAGAGCTGCCCAGAAGCACCAAGGAAATGCAGCGAGCGGTGCCAGGGCCGAGGGCAGGAGCAGGCTGGGAGAGGGAGGAGGAAGAAAGAAGCTGGACGTGCGTTTTCAGGACAAAACCCAACAGCAGACCCACGTCCGTGCAGGAGGGCAGCGGGAAATGAGAACTAGGAGCATTTCTTCAAGTACAAACACAACCAATCAAGTGTTTCACGCCTCTGCGTTCAGCAAACTTCACAGAAAATAAGCAACAGAGAACTGAAAAGCAGATCCTCCTGAAGAGCCCTGAAATATCAGCGGATCCTAAAGTACCACGACTCGTTCACTTGCAAGACAAACTTCTCAGAGCAGCCCGATTGATACAAAAGGGAACGGCAACCGAGTGCTGAGGATGGGACTGGAGCTGTTGTTTAGAGCTCCCCGTCCTTGGTCCACAAGCAGATGCTGGCCAGGCCCTCCCCAGCCGCTCATAACCCCAGGAAATGAAGCAATTAAAACCAAGACAGAAACCAGGCTGCGATTATTAGCGAGTAAATAATGCATTCTGGAAACTGGTTTTAAGCGAGGCAAGGTGGGGGGGTCAACAGTTGCCATCCTAATTGAAGGATTACGCTCCGAGCTGGGGTATTTTGTCAGTGTACATCCCCCCCACCCGATCGGTGTCGCCAAGACGCTTTGGAGATTAACCTTCCGAGCCCTCAAAGAGTCTTTTGCTGCTGGGAAGTGGAAGAAATGAAACATCTGTGCCAATGTATTTTCCAAGAGTTTAAAGCCTGAGGAGGGAGGTGTTCTTGGGCTACACGGCTGCTGGCTAGCACCCAAAAATCCAGTATTTCTGGTCGGATTTGTCCCACTTTTCTCTGCTATGGTCCATATGGAGGAGATGAAGAAGCCCAGTACAGAGTGACTGAAAGAAGCCAAGCCACACGTCAAACCGAGCTCACAGCACCAACTCCAGGCTAGGGAGCAAAGCTGAGCCCAACATACAAACCAAGAACAACGTGGAACTCGTTCTTTGGAAAAGCTCCGTGAAGCTCTGAAGCCTCTTTGCAAACGCTGTCAATACAACCAACAGCTCGCCTCGGAAAAATCCAACTAACTTCTGCCACTCTTACAGGGCTCCAGCCATCGAGGTGCAACTGCCACGCTTTGAGCGCTGCTTCAGAAGCAGGAGTTTGAGCAGCCTGAGCTGCCTTCCTGGAGGCAAAGAAGAAAAAAAAGCCGCTGCGGAGATGTCACCCAAAGTGACAGCGAAGTACACGACACAAAGCAGGAAGCTGTTTACATCCACAAGCAGCTCCGACTGGCTGAGTTTTCCTTCTAGCCTTTAGCACCCAGGGACTTTTCCTATTAACCAACAACCCAACCCCTTTCCAGTTTACTGTGAGTTAAATCTCCCCAGAAAATGGCTGGCTGGGGACCAGCGTGGCTGCTGTGAGAAGCTCCATCGTTTGCTGTTGTGATGCCCGCAGCAGAGGTGCCAGTGGAGCTGGGGAGGGCGAAGGAAGGGGCCTGGCACCCTCCCTGCCACGCTGTGGGGCCATGGGCTCCCTGAGCCAGCCCACCTCACAACCCTGGCTCTGCTCGGTACTGAGCAGCACGAACCTGAGACAAAATAGACCCCGGTGAAAAAGGCTTATTATAGGCTTAATATTCCTAAAAAAACCCCCTCTGTAGGTAATTTGTTTGACATAGACCATCAGAGCCCTTCTTCTTCATCCGCTTGTCAAAAAAGCTTAAATTTCTACTGGTGATTGACAGCTGGGGCACAGCCACGCTGGCCTCTGCAGCCAGCTCTGGTCTGCGTTCAGAAACAAAGGGAAATAAAGAACCTTCTGAATTTTTTCTTTGTTTTCAGCGTGAAGCTGCACAAGAGGTGAGCAGCAAAGCCCCCCAGGAACCGCTGAGGAACCGCAGCCTCCGACCACCCCGGGGAAGGAAAGGAGCCCCTCGGGTGATTCACGTGCATCTTGTTGCAGTCAAAAGTTAAAACTTCTAAGTCAGCTGCACGGATTTGTTACCAGCAAAGCATTTAAGAAATACCCACTCCACGGGCAGGACCCCACGTGCTCCGCTCCTGTTTTGTGTAAACCCCAGAAGCTGCTGCCAGCCACCAAATGGGGCTCATCCACACACTTTTTGTTCATCTCTCTCATTCTTCCATCCCAATCTTGGCTCTGCAAGAGCTTTCCACAAACAAACCATCCCCCAGCTACACCTAAAAGCTGACTGGGTTCAGTTTTAAACTGTAATTCAACAAGAACCCCCCCCCCAGCACGAGCCCTTCTCGGCGCTTTAGTGCCCCGACTTCTCCCGGCTGCCACATGGAAGCGGCTTCCAGCGGGGCAGAGCCTGGTGACAGATTGGGGAGGCAGAAACCTGCACTTAATCGGCTTTGCCTTGACCAGAAGTTGTAGCTGGTGCTGAATGAAAAACACGTCAGCGATGCTGAACCGCAGAGGTCAGAGCGAGCCGGTGCTGGACGGTGAACTCATCCAACGGGGAGCAAAAATACCACAAACTCCACCACCGCCAGAGCTGCTTTGGGCTTCTGCTTTTTTTAGCTCCATTTAAAAACCTCAACATCCTACGAGTGGTCATCGGGGTGTTTGATGGCCTATTCTACAGATAGTTGATTTAAAATGATGCTACTTTGGCACGCACACCCTGCATGGTTTTAAATATACACCCCTGCCTGTAAAAGCAACAGCCAGGACCAAGAGAGGAGTATAAATAAGGCAAAGACTTCCTGACTTTGCAGGGACACAGCCTGTGGCCACGGACTGTGCTCTAAAATACCCACTACTGCTATTTTTTTTTTTTTTCTTTTAGAAGCTCATTTTAGCAGGGTAGCAGTTTACTGCAAATATACTTTTATTGGACTTAAAAACCAAACCAATCAACCCACCCCAAAACCAGAGACATGATTCAGTATTTTCAGGCCAAAACAGACTCCTCCAGCTCTCCAAGAAGATTTCAAAGCTCGTCGTAAATCAAATAGGCTTCTTTGATAAACTCATCTCTTGGAGTTCCACCCAAACCCTACGGTTCTACGTTACTGGTAATGGTTTTTTTCCCCCCAGTATATTTTTTCCCCACTACTGGGGTGTATTCTGCTGTTATCCAAGAGCTGCTGATGGCATTCCTGAAAATAAAGCACCTACTGGATAGTAAATACTTGGAAATAAAGTCATACGACGGTGCCTCCAAGAAAACCCCACCCAAGATGAGGTGTGAAGGGCGCTGGGCGAGTTTGCCACGCACAAAACAAGAGCTGATCCCAAAGCAAACCCGACGGATCAGCCCAGCACACCCAACCAGCAGCCACACGACGCCCCGGCCCCTCCGCAGGTACCGCTTTCCTACTGTATCGGTGAGGCCGAACCACTCGCCCCAGGGACTTGCACAACAGCACTGAGTCAAATGAAACACACGAGGTGATCCAAGCGGGAAAACAGTAATTACCGGATCTATCCCGGGCCCCCCCTTATTAACAGTGTCTAAAATTAACCGGGACGTACCCGCGCACGAGCTCCAACTCCCTTTCCTGTTCCACAACCCGCGATGGGCTCAGGCTCTCCTCAGAACACACGTGGCTCCCGAGCTGCCACTCGCCGTGGCTGCTCTGAGCGGCAGCTCCAGGCAGACCCCCCCTGGGGAGCCCCCGTTTCGGCACCGTGGTGAGAAAAGCCCGACCCGTGCCGTGCCCGTGCCCGCCAGCCCGAAGCCAACGCGTTGCTCTGCGTGG
>JANHFX010027328.1:0-14102 GCA_027560015.1 Chloroceryle amazona
AGCTGGAGCGAGCGGCGGTGCCTGTCGTGGGAAGGGTGCGAGGAACAAGGTGCTTCGTCTTCCTTTTGTGCCGGCTTTGAACAAAGCTGTGCGCCGGCTTTCCAAATCCGTTCCGTTTGGTAGCGTGAAAGAAAAACTGCCCGAAGAAAAAAAGAAAAAAAAAAGCTCAAATCATCGCACGTACCTTAGTAGTAAAAGACTGTACTGTGGAGTACCAATTAAGTACGATGGTTTTGTAACTGATGACAAAAATCCATTGAAGAGGTTTTCAAAACATGAATGGCTCTTCACCACCCTTCAATCAACCACCCTCTGATTTTGGTAAAATTAAGCGTGAATTCAGCAGCAGGGAACGATAGTAAGTTGTGGTATTTCCATTCAGCAGTTGCCTGTCGCTTTGTGTAAAAAGTCGTGTGATGATTCTTCCCAGTGTAAGCTGATTGTGGTTCTAATCTACGGGTTTTGTTCTGTGTGGACAGGTAATGGTTTTGAGCTCTTTTATCACGTTGGTGTCCTGGGGACCGTTCAGGCCTGTTAAGAATAGAGGAGCTCCTGTTGTAGGTGAAGAAGACTACTGTGCTGAAAAACTCGCCTGATTTTAGTAGAACATAGCCCTGGAGTAAAAAAAGTTAGCAAGAGAGCAGTTTATATTCAGATACTTTATCCAGTCCATAGCCAGAAATACCCGTGTTGTGGCGTTTGTAGCGGTCTGGATAAAATTCTTGCTGGCAATGTGTTTGTCCTTTGTTCATTTTGTAACGTTTTCTTAGTTTATTCAGCCTGTTTTGGTGTGTGTGTGTGTGTATTTTATACGTGTTTTCTATAAAAGACATACAACCTGGTAGGCTTTTGAGTTCTAGTCTGAAATTTTGTGGAGGATCTTCTGGCACAGCTGCAGGGTTCAGCTGTCAGTCCTCTAGTATGTCCTGCTGGCTGCTCGTTTCCAGAGACAACGAATATATGTGGCTGGATCTGAATTATTATTATTTTAAAAATTGTGAAGTAATTTAGGCTTGAAAGGGACCTCTGGATGTTATCTGGTCCAGCCCCTGTTCAAATTAAGAGAAGAAAGCCGTAGGCAAATTGCGAACCCGAAGTAGCATGTTACTTGGAATTCTCTCATCAGCCGTGCTTCTTGAAACACATGTAGCTAGAGCACAGAGTTTCTTCAATTCAGTGTTTGGGATGCTGACCCTGATGGTTTTGAGACGCTGCTCTGCGGGATCCTCGCAGTGAGAATTGCTGCTTTGTTATGAGGATCAAAAATACTGAATGTGGTAGAGCGTGTAAGTGATAGATGTGCTTTTTCTGGATACCAACGTTCAGTAGCTGAGGATCTAAAATGTAAGAGATGTAACCAAAGGAATGACTGTTATTCTTTATAGTAGTTGGTGTATTTATTGAGCTACTCCAAGTTACAGTAAACAGTGTCTATGAACTTCTTCCGAAGCAGACGTGTGTTTGCCATAGATGAGCATTACTGTTGTATGAAGTGTCATGGAGTGTGGCCCTGCAAAGAGAACAGGATTTTGAAAAAGCGATAGATGGATTTGTCTACATCCCAGAATACTGAAAGGCAAGCAATTGATGGATAAATTGACTTAAAAAATCTTTTTTCTCTTTGTTTTACAATTTGGAATGATAATGTTTTATTTGTTCTCCGAGAAGCAGTAGACAGAGTCCATGGCCAGGTAATGTTAAAAATCATATCTAGGGAAGGGCTTATTAAATATTCACTAAATTACTTATTATTATGAGAAATTATTGCAATATTAATCTTTTTAAATAGAAAAAGTGTTTTGAAAACAGTGATGTTAAATAACTCAGTATTAATGGAATCTCTCTCAAGTTGTGCATCAGTGTAACTAAGACCTCTACAGCTTTCCAGGGCAGAGTGGGGCACAAATGCATAGACAAGAAGGATCCGAGTACATCCCCTTCATAGAAGGGATCAAGGCACAGATACTGGTGCCTGCTCTAATTCTGGTATAGCCAGGCTTTCCAAGAGAAACAAACCTGCCTTCTCCAAAGCCCTTAAAAGCAAACAAACCAAAGGATAAACCCCATCCCTCCTTTTCTTTTTTTGTTCATCGTTGTGGCTGGCAACTTCTACGATGAGGACAGATACCCCTTTTCGAGAGCAGGGGAAGGTCTGACACGTGGAGCTGCAGTAACTTCTTCGGTAAACTGCTGAAAAGTGTAGGTGGCTGAATGAGAACAGACAGCACTTGGCAGGGAATGTGTTACAAATGTGTATGATTCTCCCTTGCTTATGTCGAGCATCAGCTGATGGCCTGTCCTTGCTATCTGGGAAAGCATCTGGTATTTCTTGGTGCCTCAATAAAACAAGGGCATATTGTCAGTGCCTAGGATTTTCTTCACTTACCTTACTGTCCTCTGTAAATAAATAACATGAGGAACTCTGTTGTATCTGGGTGCAGATGGAGTACTTAGAGCCTTGTTTCACTTGCTGATATTCCCAGCGTGCAGGAGTTGGGGGCTGGCACAGAGTGCATGTGCTTGGTGACCTGACAGCAGACTTTTCCTTTTGCTGCTGATTTAGTGGTTCCACTTTTTCCTTTCTTGGACAAGAGCTGCAGAACACTCTGCAGTTGCTCCACCACACTCGTGCTTATGGTCCCAGTCTCTGTGATGTCTTCCACGATGGTTAGTGCTTTAAAGGGAAAGGAGAGAATTTCTTTCTGCCTAGTTTGCTTGCAATCCCTTAAAAGTTGCTTGAAGTCTGTTGAGGCTTTGATATTCTTGGACATGAAGTAGTTGTAGTTATTCTGAAAAATGATTAAAACTGAAAACAAATGTAAAATTTAACCCGATATGTTATGTCCTTCAAAAATGATACCAGGGCTAGAATACATGATCCTTGAAATCAGGTAAAAAGTTGAAATAGTCACCTTGTTGGTCTTTGTTGTACAGAAAACATAATTCTAGCATTCTGAATGCTCTTACTGAGAAGATACATGGACTAGCTACTTTGTGAGGGATTCAGTCCAGAAACATCTGCACAGTGCTTTGTGCTCTGGGTATTAAATCCTCAAGAGGTTTAGTTTGATAAAAGACAAATAGCTGGCCCTCTGCTGACCAGGCACTCAACAAGGGGAACAAGCTGCCAGCTTGCCAGAATGGTATTCATTGTGAATTGGCTCCCTGTCACCTCACTGGGGGCATTTACAGAGCATATTAGGTTTATTTTATGCCCACTCTCCTCCAAAAGCAAAACAAAGCAATTATTCTCCTAGTCTTTTATATATTTTGAAATTCATTGTAATAGGTTTATGACACTGAAGCATTTTAGGTCATCATTTATGTGATATATTGGGAAAACTGAGAACTTAATTCATGTTGTGGTAGTGTTAAGATGCATGAGTTTCTGGTTATGACCCTGTTGTTTCAGCTGTACACAGATGGTATGAACAATATGATAATTCTCTTTCAGATTTATAATCCTGATTATTTTATTTTTTGCCATTTTTCTCATGAGTGTCTTGCAGTTGCCTTCCCCATTTCATTTGAATTCTGTGCATTTCAGTTAGGTTTACTGTTTTATGATGCTCTAGTTAATAAAGTTCAAAATTAGTAATTAAGTAGGAAAATAAACTCTAGTTAATGACTCTGATAACATTCCTAGATTACATACATGGGATGAAAGGAGAAGCAAAGCCTCATCCAAGGTCCAGTGTGTTACCACCTCAGACTTTCCACAGTGCATCTGTTGTTTCAGTGAAAGAGACTGGCTTGTTGGAACTCTCACTGCAAGTCGTCGGCTGAATCTGCTACCTGTGCCAAATTCACTGGTGGTTGCATTCATTGTGAGGAAGTGTTCTGAGTAGCATAAAGGGTATGAATTTTATTCAGGTTTTATATCAGATTTGTTCTGATAAGACAAAATCTGTGAAGTAGCAGTTCATAGGGTGCACACCTGCAGCATGTGGCTCAATGCTCTGGTGCTCATTTCTTCCCCAAAATACGAAGGAAAATGTTTACGTGTAATTTTAATACATGAGGAGTTGGCTATGCATTAAAAGGGGGGGAAAAAAATAGTATTACTGACTCAGCTGTGTAGTACTGCAGTTTAATTTACATCATATGCTTTAACAGCAGCAATACTTTTCAAAAACAAATTTGAGATCACTCAGATTTTCTCAGTGTCTCCTCAGATAATTACAATACACGATGGCTTCAGTCAACTTTATTATCGTAAAGCGTGAAAGCAACTAGCAGTTCTTTCTGTCTGTAGTCCCTCAGCTCACTATCTCACAGAGAAAACTGTCAATCTTGCCATCTTTTGGCTGATAAAAGTACAAGCAGATGTATCAGGCAATAAGTTGGAGAAATATCAAAGGAAACCTCGGAAGATATGCAACAGGATACAGACCTAGTTCGTGGTAGCGATTTCCTTTTCACTGCTGCAGCTGGTGAAATGGTCCAAATGTGTTTTTCCCTTGTATTTATAGTGGTACTTTTTTTGTTCAGTTTAATGAAAGCTTTCGTAGACCTTCTCACTTCTTCTGATCTCAAAATTACCTGGAAATCAGTGGGCAGAGCCCAAATGACTTGTGGAGAATGGAAGTCATCAGAGATACTAATTCCCTGCAGAAGTGACATTCTGCTCGTGAAAGATTTGTTAAGCAAACGAGTACATCAGGTGCTTAGAGTCACAATATCAGGGGCATGGACGTGGTGGCTAAGCTCAGACATAATTTTCTGAATGAGTTGTTCTTTTTCATATTCTTTGTTCAGTTGGGAATTCACAGTGCTGCGAGGAGGCAGGGGCACTGTCCCGTGTTGTTACGCGGGGGTATTGTGGGTTTGAAAAGGAAACCTGAATGGTTAACTTGTGAGGAATCGTTCAGCGGGAAGAATGGATCCTGGAAGCAGGAAATAGTCTATCATTCCCTTCTCCCTTATGCTTGGGAATGAAAGAACTTGGCGAGTGGTATGAGAACAGGTGGTTTAGCAGAAGACAGCAGAGCGTGCGTCTCAGTGACTGGAAATGTGAGTGAGAAAACCAGAAAGCTGTGTAAAACCTGCACCTCCTTGCTGCATATCCCTCTTTCCGGAAGAGAAGTTAATCTTTTACAGAATGCCTTGGAGAAGGTTTCAGAAACCCTCCCCTACCCTTCTCTCTGTTGCCCAACTGAGAAGCCATGCACTTGTCTAACACTGGTTTGGACAACTGGGATTTAATGACAAGATAGGACTGGGACAGGGCACAGGAAGGCACTACCAGCTCATGAGGTGCAGCCATTCATTTCTTAGACTCTGCAATGAAATCATGGACTACCTTCTGCTTGGACTGTGGAGGGGATTTTAGCAATAATTAGAAGTTCAGTAGTGGTACTGACTGTTAAGCAGAAATGTCCCTAATGATAGAGGATGTGGGAAATTTTAGTAAAAATTTCATTGGTGTAGCTGTATTTTTATTAAAAAAAACCTTGTTTTGGATGTCTCCTCTCTGAGACAAAGCAAATAAGTCTCACAGAATGAAAAAGTAGGGTTTTTTTGGTTTATGTATTGATATGTGTCATTGATATGCATATGTATTTCATGTACATATTGATATGTATATATATTTCTAATTTTATCTTCTATGTTTATTAACCCACAGCCATATTTTTTTCATTTTTTTTGGTGAATATAGCCTATAGAAAAAAATTGTAGCAGTATTCTGAAACGTATGCCTTTAGGCTTGGAGCTTATGCCCTTCCTCACCCAGGCAAATGATTACTGTGAGCTTAAAATAAAAATTCAATAGGTTTTGCAGCCAATCTGTCACATTTGCTGAGCTGAACCATTGATCTTCCTAGTGATAATTCTTCTTTTTAAAGAGTGTGGACTGAAGTTTAAGACAGCGTTGTATGCCTTAGTCCATTTCTTTGGTTAGATGTCTACTTTTTTTTTTTTTGAACAGTGCCCACTCCATTTAAAAAGACTTTTTTGTTAATTACTTTTCATTAACTGATTCTTTGCAGTAAAGCTTTTCAGTAAAATTAAACTCTGTTTACTGTAGAGCTCTTTTGGTACATGGTGAGTTAATTTTTTTAGACTATAATTAAATTAATAGGACTCTATGAGGAAAGAATCAAAACCTAGAACGTTGTCTTACTCAGAAACTCAGGCAGAGAGCTCTGGTGAAGTGTAGGAACTTTCCCATATAGCTGATATTCTTCAGTTTCCTGCTTTTAAAATTTCATGGAAGGAATGCAGTTAAAGACTTGCCAATTTGGGTTAAACCAGGAACTGTGAAACAAAACCCGACCCAGACAGGACAGTTTTTATTCAAACCCAAGACTCTGTTGAACTGTCTGTTTTTGTTCCACCCCTGGCCTTGCTTCACTCCCCCACCTCTCTTCAAATTCACAAGTTTTTGAAATGCAGAGATGTTTCTAATTTAGAAAATTATTTTGGCATAATTCACTAAAACAGAAAGGAGGGGGCTAAACTGAGGGAGGTCAAAAACCAGATGGAAATAGAAAATCTGAAAACATCTAGTTAAAAAAAAAAAATCACCCTTGAAATAATGGAATCTAAATGCTGAAATTATACATCTGCTGGGCAGCTGTGTATTCCTTAGCCAGAGGTTCTGTTGCAGAAATGGCACTAGTCAACTTTGAGAAATATTTACGTCTCTCTAGAATACTTTTGGTAACAGGCTTAGGAACCTGGGTGGGGGGAGAATTAGAGGTGGAGGTAGGAGCTGGTGAGATGGGGTAAGAATTTCCTTCTTTGCCCTTAAGCATCTGTAGCACGTACAGTTGTTTCCTGCGATGCAATTCTGTGATTTTTCTTTTTTCTTTCTTGGTTCTTTATGAGCATCTTTTAATTTCTGCTGACTTAATTTCAGGGGTGAGGTTGGTTACAGGAAAGATAACCAAATAAAAGTAGATGAAATGAGGGTGCAGTAGTGAGAAAAGAATGCTACAAATGAAGAAACCTGCCTCAAGTGGTGTTGTTCTCAGCAATGGCCGGCGGTATTGCTCTAGAGGAAAGCACAAGACAGACTGCAGCAGACTGCTGAGGAATTCCACCACTCAGTGGAAGCTTCTTCCTACATCCCAGTAACAAGGGGCTAGCTGAGACTAATGCACACTTAATACTTTGAAGGGTGTATACCCATGGCATGTTTTTCTGTGCTAACTTAAAACCTTAGATGGAAATGTTCTATACTCTTAAATGTTGTACACTCTGTTAAGTGTTAGCCATCCTGGTAGCATATGGGTTAGAAGGGGGTCTGTTACAAAAATGTGTGCTTTTACACTTTCCTTCCTGTTCTTCTACTTCTTTGTACATCAGCATCATCAAAACAGGACATAGGTTACCTGCTGGTACTGTGATTTGCATATATTAGAGCAAGGGTGGGTTTGATGCTGATGGAGAGGGTGATTTAATTAGTGGAAAAGCCTATGATAATTTTTGCTCTTTAAAAAGATAACAACCAAAGTGACTCTTGCTTCAAAGAATTTTAGCCAAAATTTTAAAGCTTGAGGTAATGGAAGGTAAATGTTACGGTTCTCAGAAATGTTGAATGTAAATTTCAAAGTATCTTTTTTTGGAAGAAATAATTCTTTGCGGGTAGGTATTTTTTACTATGAGTACTTGAAACAGCTGAAGGTAAAATAATTCTCCTTCAGATTACTTTCAATGAGAAGAAAAGCTGTGGGTGTGCTGCAAATGCAGATGGTAGGGTCTCCCGAGGATTTGCAAGAGCAGCGGTGGGGCTTGGTGCAGGGTGGTGGGTGGGCTCAAGCAGCAGGGAGGATGAGCAGAGGAGTAGTGACATGGTGAGAGAGGCTTGAGCCCTGGAGTGCAGCGGGGAGGGTGAGGTGGGCAGGGGTGGGACTCCTCTTCACCACAGCTGCCTTCTAACAGAGTTTCTTACCTGGGCTGGAAGCAGCAGACCTGTGTATTCCTTTTTCTGTATATAACTGCATAGCTTCTCTTTCCATATTGAACTGTAAGTTAAATTTCCACAACCTTTCTGTAGTTACTGATTTTTCCCTACAGCATCTGTGACTTTGCCATAGTGTGAAATAAGGCTCCAGACTGTTGAAGTGTGGCTATTATAGGGTTTCCCTCTTCACAGATTAAGACTTTAATTATTTGGATTTCACTCTTTGATGTATTTTGTGGAAAAGACTGAGCACGAACAGGAGAACCTGGAGGTCTGCGTGCAGTTGCGTGGCTGCTATCTTGTTGAGATGCGATGCAGCTGACATGGCTGGAAACCAGTCACTAGCAAGGTGCCCCAGGCGTTAATGCCGAGTTCCAGTACAGTGCAACATCTTCATAAATTACCTGGATGATGGGACAGTGCACCCTCAGCAAGCTTGTGGGGGATACAGAACAGGGAGGAGCCTTTGATAGGGCAGCTGCTTGTGCAGCTGCTCACAGAGACCTGGATGGACTGGAGAAGGGAGCAGGGAGGAACCTCATGAAGCTCTGCAAAGGGAAATGGAAAGCCCTGTACCAGAGGAGGAATAACCTCATATACTGGTACTGACTGGGGATTGACTGCCTGGAAAGCAGCTTTGCCGAAGAGGATCTGGGTGTTGTACTGGATAACAAATGGAACACGAGCCAGCAAATGCACCTTTGCAGCAAAGGTGGCCAGTGGCCTTCTGGGCTGCATTAGGGAGAGCGTTGTGGGCAGGCTGAAGGAGATGATGGTGATGATAGCCTTCAGCTTGGAACAGGCAAGACACACCTGGGAGGCCCTGGCCAGTTCTGGGTTCCCAGGAGGAAGTCAGCAGTTGATGTCTGTGGCAGAGAGGTGCTAACAGCCTTGCTGGGAGCAAGTGACGGGGCCTGTTCTGTTCCGAGTGTTTGGAAGTAGTGTGGAAAGGGGAGTGGATGGTGAGGTGGTGAAAGTTGTAGCTGATACAGGTGGTGTAAACTGGCTGTAGCAGTAGTGAATGCTGGGATGATAGAATACCAGATGAGGTACACTAAGTGCAGTGTAATTTAATTCAGCGTAAAACCAGCAATAGGCTCTAAATTAGGCATTAACACTTGGAGAACTACCCAGGATTTCCCCAACAGCTCTTTGCTGCCAATCTCCAACTTTAGTTTGCATCGTCCACTTGCCCCCCCTCCTCGCCTTCTTCCCTTTCTTTGGCTGTATGTTTCCACATCCTTTTTGGCTTTGTGTAGTTGTGGTGAGGTGGAAGGTTGGATTTCTTTGCTAATCTGACTGAAAACTACTAGCCCTGTAAAAAAACCCTGGGTTTTCAGTAGTTCCAGCTCACCATGATACCATAAGAGCATTAAGGGGAGAGGAGGGGCAGCACTTCCCTCCTTAGAATCAGCACAGTCTTAAGTAAATTTAAGCCAATTTTAAAGCAGCATTCTATAGAGTAATTATGAGTTTTAAAAAAATGTGATTATGCAGCTGTACACATTTGTTTTATACGGACATGCATGTTACGTAGTTCTGGTAACACAATTTCACAAATCCTATTAAAAGTAGAAGGTAATTTTTGTTTTGGTTTGTACAAATGGGATGCAATGCTAAATAGACTCGGGCTGCTTAAGTCAGAGAAACAGTGGAGTGGGAAATGGTGGTGGTAATCTGTAATGAAATTAAGAAGCTGGTAGGAACTAATTTTTCACCACTATTTTATTTTCCCCTCCATGGTATGATGGAATGGCAGGTTACGAGCAATGTAAAATGTGATATTTCTTTCCTTCCTCACAGTGAATACTTTTGTTGGAGAGTTGCTGCCAGAATATGTGTCTGGGGATGAAAGTACTGCTCAAGTTTGTGATCCCACAGATCTTTTTTGAAGGATGTGTCCGCTGATGGCAATAGCACAGTCACTTGCATGACCAGTTGTAGATCAGGAACTACACAGGCTTCTGGATGGAGCAAGGGAGGACTCTGTTGTTCTTCATTCTTTCCCAACTGGTCTGATAGCAGGCGGTGTCACGGAGTGCTCGGCTAGACCTGCTGCAGTTCAGTAGGCTAATTCATGAGCCTTTTATCACACCCACGCGCAGGCAGGCATGTCAGCTCCTCTGCTCTTACATTCAGTAGCGTCTGTAACGCCTACAGGTGGGGGGTTTTTTTGCTATTGCATTGGCATCTTACTGCCTTCACTGGCGTATTCGTTGGGTTTGGTTTAATGATGTTGCCATCAAACATGAAGTAACATGGTTTTAACGTCTACCTTATCTTCAACATTTTCTGTCCGGGTGCTTTATTTTGCTTAGTGTGGAAAGACTGATACTGCAGTTTCCTAAGGACTAGAGCAGTGCAGCCAAGCAGACTTCCATTGATGTCTGCAATGAAAATCTTCTAGATGAGTAACTAACTAGCAGATGAAGAGGGCAGTTCTGCACTACAGATAAGCAAGGCTGGCAGCCGGGTACACTCGAAAGGCCAGTTCTACTCCATGGTAGCACCACCCTTGTGTATCCTTGCCTTTTACTTTACTGCAGTGCTGGCTGCCACTCCTCTGATGCTGTAGGAATTTAAACTGGGTGAAAGCCAATGACCATTTCTTCCTGCTTTTTTTTTTTTTTTTTTAATAGGCTTCATTTCTTGCCAGTGTAACTGTGGTTGTGGGGGCAGAATAAGTGCCCATGTTGGTGTACAGAACAAGGGTGCCCCTTCCAGACTCACCTTAGTTGTAGTGTAGTGTGCTTGCAGGTAAGGCTGCCACTGGGGAGTTTGTTTTGGAACACCTCTTTTCATTAGCATAAATAATCATAATTCCATGTAACTTAGTGTATATTGAGTATATCCCCCCTCCATAAAGCAAAAATGGGTTGAACAGAAGCTTTACTTTCCCATCCCCACATTCCTCTTTGCCCTTCTCCATTTGTGGTTGTATCCTTTGTTTTGTAGTTTTAGTCTGTAGTTTTGTTAAGTGTTTCTGTCTGATGCAGCGTGTAAAGTTTGGGATTTTGGTAAATTCCTAACACATAAAAACTTCAAAGGCAAGTCGCATGTGTTAGCAGGCTTGAAGATTAGATGTCTGGTAAGATTATGGAGAGGATGTCACACCATTGGTTTCAAAGATCTGTGTTAGTATATCAAAGAGCTGCGTTAGCGTTCCCAGAGGTGAAGGATGTTATGATCAGAAGTGTTCAGTAAACTTGTTACTCCTGATAAGGGTGAAGGAGCTATGCGCATACTGTCCAGCCAGTGGGACGTGTTGTTCAGCACCAGAGGATGTAGGAGGGAAAGGGAGTGAGAACTGTGGTTACAGGAGTATGCATGTGAGTGAGGAGATGGATACATTGCAAAGGACAGGGAGAGTGAAATCATACAGGATATAGGGAGAGACCTGGGGCAGTTACATTGGGAAAAGACAGACCGAAATAGGACATAAATCTGTAGGAAAGCAGACAGGCCATCTTAGGCCTGTGGCTTGTACTGCAGTTTGTTTGATGTATGACACTTTTTTTCCTCTTCATTCACACTAAAAAAAACCCCCAAACATTTCAGATCAAAGAATCATTGGAGATAGAAGACCTAGAAATACTATAGGTGTTTGTTTGGCATGGGCAGAAGGGATCAATTTAGCCAAGGTTTTTTTTCTTCTGTTTTCCTCAGGTAACCTTGGTTTTAGTATAATAGGGAGAAGGCACCGTAGTGTCTTAATTTATCAGGGACAGCTATAACAACGTGTATGCTATTCCCAAATCCAGTGAGTTTTACAGAGTTGATCCAAAAGAGCTTAAAGTGATACAGCATCTAGCAAGTGAAATGTGGATGTTCCTTCCTCTGTACTGCGTGAAGCTGGCTCCTGGCTATGAATGGCGAAATAGACTTGAGAATTAAATACAGCGGCTGTGGTTGAAGCAGAAGTCTAGTGCTTTGACAATGGACATAATGGAATGAAATACCTTCTTAACAGTGTAGTCGGTATGAGAGAATAATCTAAAAATACAGTGGTGAAATGTCTGACAAGGTCATAGGAGTACCGATGCAGACACGTGTTTATATATTAGTATGTTTGCAGTCCACACTCCCTACTGAACCCATTACACTGTAACAAAACACATTCAGTATGAACTACTTGTTGCAAATTCCCTTGGTTTGGTAATGCTGGATTTGCCAAACTCTACTCCTTTGCACTGAATTTTCTTTGCAGTGGGAAACGTACCTGGAACTTGTGCTTTTGGAAGCTACCTACAGGATGCCTGCCATGTCTGTACTGAAGGCATTTGTGAATGTCCTCATAAAACCCAGTTGTATTTTCTGTCTTCTCTTTTGGAAAGCAGAGGATTCTCAGTAAAATATGTATTCATTCTTTTAACGCAGTGGGTTTGATCCCCGTTGAAGCCTTTGAGATTACTTTGTGCTTTTAGTCCTAAGTTTCTTTATGTATAGTGCTTGTGTGAAATAACTCAGTAACAGATCCTGAGACCAAAACACAACCTCTGGGAGTGAAGGGGGAAGTTTATGTTAAAAAAAGAGACAATGGCGTCCAAGTGCAGAGAGGATGGTGAGGGTGGAACTGTTATATAGGCCTTTGGAAAGAGAAGCAACACTAATAACTCGCAGGCTATTTGACAGCTGTCAGGTAATCATGTTATGGTGTTTTGAGCTTCAGGTTTAATGTGTAAGCATACTTGCTCTTCCACTTCTAACCAACAATTTGAATAATTTTATTCCAACCAAGTAAGTGTTATTAACGATATTTTAAAAGAAAAATAACGATTTCTTAGAATGTTTGGGTCAGCTTCTGTTGCCTTGAAGTTAATAGAGAAATGCTGGGTAAACCAGAATATACTCAGAATTTGTGATACTACTTTGAATTTCGGTGATCCAGTAAAAATTATAGATCAGAAGTAAATGATCCAGAAATAAGTTCAGTAGATGAGTAACAGGTGAGAGAGGTTCCTTGGGGAAAAGATTTAAAAGGTTTAGTTTTGTATAAACTGGAAGGCTAAACATATCCTATATGATACACACCAGACAAAATGACTGGCTTGCCTTCTGTAACGTAACAAGAGGTCTTCCAAATAAAAGTCAATTTTTGCAGTAAATTAAACTTTTTTAAATTTAAGGTTCTCATTCTGTAGGTGACAAAGGCATCTGCATAGGATTTTTTTTCTGATACATAACAAAAACCCACCCAACCCTGCATTTACTTTGCCTAGAATATAAGGCTGTAGCAGCCCGCTCTTAGTGCTTCTGATCCTTCATCTGCAGTAACCAAGGCTAAAAAAAATGTTCATAGTGGGTTTCTTGTAAATGTGCTAGTATGTTGATAAGGGTGATAGTTTTAATCATCCTGCCTGCTCTAGGTTGTGTGTGTTTGGGTTTTTTTCCATACTTCATTGCCACATTCGGCACTGTAAGACTTGCACCCCCCTGACATACCTTGAGGATGGTTTTCTGTTCCTGATGGAATAGTATTGCTAGTGTTTTTGATGAGCAAAATTGCTACTGCTGGAAAAATGCTTTTTTTTTCAAGTTACTCTTTGCCTCTTCTTACATTGTGCTGTCACTAGAATGGTAACTCCCCCCCCCATCTTTGTCCCTTATCTAGTAGGATAATAGCATTGTAGTAATTTCAGTATGTTCAGAACGGTGAAAATCTTGGCTATATTGTTACAGAAAATACCTATTTCAAATTGCAAGAGACATTTTTCCTGCTGCAGAAGTATTATCTTTTATATGGAGAACAGATGGAGAGAGATCAGTTACTGTTCTTCTGTGTATCTGTGTAACTGACCTGAAATCTTACGCATTTTAGTGTCCTTGTATCCTGAATATACTATAGGTGTATCGTTTGGAAACTAAAATGAATTCACAACAAATCTGCTCCTTGCATTTGAGTTTACTGAGAAGTGTCGTTCCAAATGAAATTCTGCCTGATGTGATGCACGCCTGTGTTTGGGTTCCGAGATGCAAGGCTCTTTAGGTGGAAAAGATCTGCTCTTACTAATTCCTTGCTTCTGAGTAAGATCTGTTGGTTTCTACGGCCAGTGAAAGTCAGGTGAGTGTCGAGTCGGGGTAGAGACGAGCTGGCCGGGCGAGACCTTCATGGCTCCAGGAAGTAGCCGTGGTTGCCGGGCTGCTGGTGGCTGCAGTAGCCGCTGGGGCCACGGTCGTGGCCGGCAGCTCCGCC
>JANHFX010027330.1:0-12698 GCA_027560015.1 Chloroceryle amazona
TGAGCTCGGTGACAGCTGAAAAATGCATGCGAGGTGTACTTGCAAATGATAGTGTTTGAATATGAATTGCAAAGATGTATCAGCTACTGATACAGAGTGTAGCAGTTTTGCTACAGTCAGTATTCCCTCGAAGAGAGCGATGCTGCAGCTACCCCTACTATGCTGTCCAAGCAGCAATGGCAGACCAGTATAACAGACAAATCAGGATTTTTTTCTGAGGAGATTTGACAACAAACATCAGATCAAGGGAGGCTGCCCACAATCACAGGCAAGCCAACACCCCTTTCTGCTTCTCCCCCAACATAAAGCTGCACTTGAAGAATTAGAAGTAATGATTATTTTCAACATAGGGATTTTTACGACAAAAACCTCAAAAGGAAAAATAAAAAAGGAGTCAAAAGGTCTCCACAAAAATTAATCCTGGAATTAAAATGATTCATTTGAAAACTTACCAAGCATTGTCTTACAGAGTTATTACACATGAACACCTGCAAGGAGCCAGCTATTAATAGTACCAGTGAAACCATCATACTAAAACAAAGTGCTACTTGCAGCACTGTTGTTAAGGCTGTGTCACCAGTTTGATTTTCATGACTTGAACACCCGGCTGTAAAAAAGGTCTTCAGAAGGAGCAGGCATATTGTGCCTGTACCCACAGAGAGTGCAGTTTCTGTTCTCACCAGGTAACAAACAAAGGTCAAAACAATTTTAATATATAATCTCCAAATAGTAAGATGCAGAATTTGAAAGCTGGTTTTGGATATAATCACTGCAAATAGTACTACACCATAAAAGACAGGTTGGTAAATACGGCAAGATAGAACCTTGGGAGAGCACAAGAAACTGAGAAATAAGAGTGTATGACTATATATTTTGGCAGATGTTCTTCAAGAGTTAGAGGCATACCAGAGAAACAGTGCTAATATAGCTCTCAGCTACAGATCTTTGTAACTTGGCCATCCTTTGCTTAAACACAGAATGGCATTAGCAGATTTATGCTTGAAAAGGCACCATTGGAGATTCAAGGAAAACTGTAACTAAATAAGCAGTGAATGATTAGCCCTGTGCATGCACAGAATTAAAAGCCCTCTTAGCTGATACAGGATCCATATCTGTCCCAAACAAGCATGATAAATGCAGCATTTCAACCAAATATTTCAGGTATACACTACTGAAGAGGACCTGCAATAAAAGACCATCATCCTTAAGTAAAAGGCAGAGTCAAATCGCAAGAATGCAACAAGAATCCCGAACTCCTGCCCAGCACAGGCATTGGGCATTCTGCAGGGATCCTAAATTTTATTCTATTTAGCTATTGAGTTTAATTAGAACAAACATTACAGACTAGCACCCTTGACTGCCTCAGTGTGGAAAAGCTGTACTGTCTTTTAGTTGCAATATTTAGTTAGGTAACTTAATTAAACAGCAAATTTTAATAATCTGATTTCCCCACACACACTAACATATAAACAGAGCTATGTTTCTTCCATGTACATAATGACAAAGGCAGGACAGTCCTACTGTAAAGATACAAGCAAGAGTAGTTTTTCCTTCTGTCCTTTTCTACATCTCTTCCCCTTAACCCACATTAAAATGAAGCCTCCTTAGTAAAAGAATCAGAGGAACATGTGTAACTAGAAAGATTTGAAGGCAACACACCTGACAAATTCTGTAGATTTATAAACCCTCCTCTCCTCTATCTTTCCCTCAGTCCCAAACAGGCCAGAGGGAAAGCTGAACACACACAAAATGTTAAACTAAGGGGAAAACCTTTATCAGAACTGTTAAGAGTAATTGTTTAAGCCTTACTGAGAGGAGATTTGAGTTGATAATTAGCCAATGCCATGTCCATAACTTCAAATTATTCCTTAGGAAAAGTAGTTAAAAATCAAAACCACTCCCACTGAGTGTCAAGAAGGATCAAACCAGTGACTTTATTTTGCTCAGCATATTGAAAAGCTCACAAGATTTCAGACCATCATTAGGAACGTGGACTTGTACTTACTTCAAAGGAATCTCTCTAATTGATTTTTGGCCACCCTTTCCCTACCACCCACCGATATAAAGTGGCCTCAACCCATCCTTCAGCACACATTGGCCATACAGTTGATGCCAACATTTGTAAGTCATTATAGGGAGATTTTTTACAAGAACATGGACAGTCATTAGCTTACACAGAAATGCCACAGTCTCATTAAACGAAGCGACAAAAATGCCTGAACTCTCCAGAGTTTTGGAAGCAAAACAGTTACATTTTTGGCTAGAAGCACAATTTTACATCAAAGTCACAGTACACGTGACGGAGAGCAGGGCAAAAACATCACTGAGGCCAAGCAAGGTGGAAATCAACCGCACCAGCCAGTCCCTCGAACAGAAAGCCAAGAGGATTGGGGATGGAAAGGAAAGCAGTGACAAGGTAGCTGCAGTGCTGTGTGGCAGGTGCTCAGGAGGCAGGTAGTGATTGGGGAGCACTGTTCCTCTTCAGGTCATCTCCAAAGCAGCAGCCTTACTCAAGCAGCACTTGTAAAAGCACTCAGGCTTCATTTCTTCAATTGCATACCCACATTTACTGCACATTTCTTACTAGAAGAAACAACATAAATAATCAAATCGTCACACTTGTATGGTGGTACACACACCTTGGGCCACACTGAGATGTCAGGACCAGACGACATTGTGTTCTTGTCTTGGTTACAAGTGCAGTGGGTTGGGACATCCTGGTCTTAGTTACAAGTGCAGCAAGTTGAGATGCTTGGGCACTTTTTCTTGAGAGGAAAAAATCCAACAACTTGTAAGCAAAGTTCTGCTGATACAGACCAGGCCCAGGAGTCCACAGAGCAACACTTGACCAGTAACGGCCAAATCAGCACCAGCAAAGCTTCCAGATTGTGTCTCAAGCATTCCCATAAAACACAGACACCTGACAAAGCCATCTAGAAGAAGGAAGAACAGTATTTTGCATGCACATCTGTACAGATTTTATACTGTATACCTTGTACAATTAACAGCACTTTAATTTCAAAGGCCCACAACATGATAAATTTTGGCAGGAATATGTGACAAGACTACTACTGTATAATCACAGGAAAAGTTACATCGACACCAAAGCCACGATTACTTAGTTGTATGAAATCCAGAAAATATAGCCAGAAATTTCAGCATTTCAAAATCAAACCTGCCCCACAGTAGTACTTGTTTTTAGAGAGCAATATCAGTGCTAAAGACAAGTACACCAACCAGCAGCCAAAGACAGAGCAGCTGTTCCTTATCATTCTAAAAGAAACTGCAGTCAGGAGGAAGCAACAGGTCACCACCAGAGTCACTGACGAAACCAGCCTTTGCTAGCGCACCTGAAGTGATCCTGCATGCACAAAACAAACACTAGGAAAAAAAGCAAGTAAATAATCACAGCCCACGACAGCGTGCCTGCCGCTTGACAAGTAGCAGCCTAAGCAGCCAGATGCTGTTTCCCAGCTTCAGAATTGCACTGGCAAAGGTGACAGCAGCAATCAGAAAGGACAGCAGCATTATCAAGCTAGAAGCATAAAAATCACAAGGGGTGTGTACAGGTGCAGCCTGACTTTGGAATTATTCTTTCTAGACACATTCCACACACCTTGGGAAAGGCTTATTTCCACTCATAAAATGGTAAATATGTTCAAGCTACTTACAGCACAGGTTTAGGTGTTATAGGATACAAATAAGATAACTATGTCTGCTTTTCAAGCTGCTTCTTGTTTTCTGATTTTTCTTGTTTTTTCTGGGGGGAGGGAGGGTTGGGTGGTTTAAGGTCTCTGTCGGTGATATGCTACCTCTAAATGCTTATGAATACACCACTACAGTTACACTAGACCTGACACCATGTCTATTACCACAATCTTCAAACTATCCTGGATGGTGGACATTTAGAGATTTCTATGGGATACACAACACATTCCAAGAACATCATCTCCTCAGGCACCTGTGAGAGTTAAAAAACCCAAGAGGCACAGATTTAATAGCTATGGAGGTGTCAGATCTGCAGCAGAGACAAGATATCGTCTCATTACAGCAAAACCACTCAGCTAGACATTCAACATGGCCATTTTTTTCCTTCTACATTAGATTTCACTGCAGGCTGTAGGAATTCGCCTTTGAGGAGAATTTCCAAGCAGCAATAAACAAGTCAAATGACAGATAAAGTAAAGCTGTACAGAAAACTTTCATAAAATGTGACCGTATCTTACTACATTTAGTAGTTAGATTTTTGCAGAGCAAAAAATCTTTCTGTCATTTCAAAGGTGTTCAAGCACAGCAAATGCAGCACAACCTAGCCGATCTGCTTGGAAACTTTGCAAAAAGCCAACATCTGTGGCATCCCACACACAAGGCCAGTGTACTTCTGTAGCTGGCACCTGTTGGATCCCTGTACTAACCTAAGCATGACTACAAAGGTGTGATATTGTCAACTTCTGACTGACCAGCCCGACGACACAAAACAAGCTGACCCATTATTCAGTGCAACAGAATGTCTCAGGGTACCATACCAAATGCTCTTCAACAGTACTTACCACTGAACTCACTGCAACCAGATCATAAAGTCAAGGGACATGTCTTTAGACTTAATTTGCTTACTGTCAGATGACGATGAGCTAAAGCGAAATTCAGATTTTCCATTAAAAAAAACAGACTCTACCAAGAAATAGTCCCGCCAAAGGAAGTTTGCCTTCGGTGTACTGCTTTGTGTCTACTTGTGGCCAGACCCAAGAAAGATGTTATTCACTGCTGATAACCCAGGGACTTGAGCAGGAAAAGTAGAAACATCACTGTAGAACCTCACAGACTCACGGTATTTCTTACATTTCTAGAAGTCAGATATCTAAATAGTCTTAAAAGCATCAGAGTACAGAAAGACAACCACTCCTCAGTGCAATCAGACTTTGTAGAAAGATGTTTAAATGCAACTTTAACAGACATTTAGTCACAGTGCCTAGAAAACAATGGTGTCAAAAAGTACTGCTTTAGTAGCTTCCCTGAAAAACAGACCAGGCATATCTGCATATCCAGGATTAAATTTGTTGTACTGGTATTTGATTCAAAACTCCCATTTTTACAGATTAATTCTTCAAGGTAACGAAGTCTAAAGAGTCCAGCATATCTATTTGGCATTGCAAAAATACTCCTCTAAGAAGTGTCCCATTTTAGTTTTGTAGAAAGATATTGTAATTTTAATACACGTAACAGGCTTATTTCATATTAAATGCTTCTCCTTAAATGAAATAAAGTGCTGTGCATTACTCACAAGTAGCCTACCAGCAGACCAATACCCACAAGACACTTCAGAAATGTTCTATCCATCCAGCTGCAGCAACTGTCTCGCTCTGGAAGTCATTTTAGCAAAACAGCCAAGTGCAGTTTGTCCTACTGCCGTGGTGTGAGAAAGGAGATAAGAGAAATCTCAGTAGTGCAAAGGAGCACGCAGCACTACTGGCTAGTGCTTAGAGTCTCTTATCAGTACTGCAAGCAGCAGAATGAACTGATTTCACTCCAACCCCACGGGTAATGCAGAGTTTGTAAAGGTTCTTTCATCAGACTTGATTTCACAGAGACTAAGGCCCAGCCCAGGCAGCCAGAATGCTGCTTGAGTACAGAGCATACTGCTATGGAATTTGGTTTCCTTTACGGCTTCACCATGCCTTTGCCAAACTCCTTCTATTAGTTGGCCAAAGGTCACAAAATCACCTTCCTATCAGCAATGCATTCGCCCTTGCAGAGACCTGTCCTTTTAACACAGCGTATCTAGAAGAGAAGCAAGCCACGTGAACTGGTTTTGCTAACTGGTGCAGTAAGCTAAGGCATGGCATGAGCCTCCAGTCATTCACTATACAGAACTTGTACAGACAGACCATCCTCTTCCGGTGTCCTGTAAAGTCTCCTGAATCCCATCAGAAGTCCGTAAATCAGAAGTTACAGCTGTGCTGTATCTCCACGGTGTATGTCAGTTAAAAGCTGCGTCAGTCTACTGCCCCGTTGTTAAAGTACAGCCCTACCTAAACTCAACTTTCTCCATCATAGCAGAAAAAAAATCCCATCTTTTGGCAGTGGAAAAGATGGACAACCCAAAACTCACAACTACGCAGAAGTTCTGAAGAATGAGTTGTCCAGTTTCAACACTGATTAAACATACTTGCTGTGACATCCTCTCATCTCAGGAACAGCTGCTCCAGTTCAAGCAGCACTGTGCTTTAGTACTCTAAAGACAACAGCACAACTCTGCATTTGCCTAAAATTGTCACAGCTCTGTGAGCTTGATACTTATCTCCCACCTACCCTTGTTCCAGGAACCAGGCACCACAGGGCCTTTGTTCAGCAAATACTCTGTGGGCACTGGCCACGCACAAACAAATGCGGGTTCCTTACACGATGTGGCTGCCAACTCACTTGTAAAACAAACCTGCCATAGGAGAAAGGGCTCAGTTTAAACAAAGTATTCGAGTTCACCCTCCAATACTGTTTTATGCCTTCTCAACGTACAACTGTACCAACCCTTGGCTTAGGGTGGAAGTCTTGTACCAACATAACAAAAAATAACATAAAGAACACAGTACTGAAAGAATCCAGGTGTTGTAGGTACAGGCCTCTAACTATCCCTGATGAAGAAAAATACACTTTGTCAAACTGGAAGACTTCACGCAGCACCAAAGTAGTCCTTGGGAAAGCTCCGACTGTGCTCTTGCTAAAAGTAATCATCAAGCAAAATGTTAGTATACACAGATTATTAGTTTTACCTCTTCTCAGAGGTAGATCTACCTCCCTGTCAACAAGCTGCTTGGAGGGATTTCCTCAGCCCACAATTGGCAGACAGTTCCTAACCCATGGGAAGGGAAAGGACGCACCAAAAGTGTTGCAAGAACACACAAGAACAGACTTAATGACTTAAAAAGTGAGCAGCAGGTAAACATTCAAAGCATAGGGCAGGTTCTCTTGGAAAAAGGATGAAAGCTGCTACAGCACTCTATTGCCTCTGGGTTTACTCCCTTGCAAGAAGTCAGGTGACTCTTCTATTAAAAAAATAAAAAATAAAAGCATCAACTAACCTTCTCTCAGAGTTGAAAGACCAGCGTGTTTGTTTGAACAGGTACTGTTCCAGAATGCGCATGGCCTTCTAAAAAAATCCACACCTGCATCTCAGGAGTGGATCTGCACACCAGGACAAGTCACCTGTGATGGGGAAGAACTTCTCCCATGTGCAAAGATGTCACTGATTAAATCCAAGCCATAAATGAAAAAAGCTTTTCCACTGCGATTCTAAAATGAGCATTAACGCTTACTATAACACATTACCTGCTTCATAGGTTACACCAATCACAGAAGATACACCCTCCAAGCAGAAGTAGTTCAGTTCCAAGAGATAAGCAGTGTGCAAACAGAGCAGTTTGTTCCAGGCAGTGGGCAACATCTACATTGCAAATACAACGTTCCTCAAATATGACTAATCACATCCAGGACAGCTTTCATTTAGCACCCACATTTAGCCAGCAAGGGCACAAGAATGCAGACCTCTGTGTGCACAAGCAATCCAACCAAGTATCTGCACTGCCTGATGGAAGCATAGCAGCGAAAGCTACCAACTGCACACCTCAACACTCCTGTAGGTCTCACCAGGTTAAAACTCACCACCAACGCTTTTTCACAGTGCAAATGTTGCTCCAAGGGAAACTGTGATTTTTCTTTCCATGCTACCTTTCTCCTGCACCTTCTAATGAAAGCAGCGGGGCTCTGAGAGCATCATTATCCCTGTGAGTAATACAGCCAAAAAAATTGGAGACTGCAGTGACTGCACACAAATACAAAATGAGCAGCCTGGGGAGATGCTTTTGTCATCCATTCAGGTCTGGGTATAAAGCAGGCACTGAGAGTAAATGCATGGCTACCCAGTATGGCAAAGAGACAGGTCACCAAAAGACCCTCTGAGTGACAGGCCTGCTCAGATGAAACCCAGCTGCAGGCTCCCTCCCACCTGCACTGCTGCCTTCACCACTCTGAGAACTATGGACCTGTTTTCATTGGAAGATGGCTTTCAGATCATCAGGTCCAACTATCCCCCCAGCACTGCCAGGGCACCACTGACCCATGTCCCTCAGCACCACAGCTCCATGGGGGGCTTGGAAACCCCTCCAGGGATCATGGGGACTCCACTGCTGCCCTGAGCAGCCTGGGACAGCCCTGGACAGCCCCGGAGGGGAAGAAATTGCTCCTAATTAATTCTATTTTGTGCAATTGCAAAAGCACATTTATGAGTGTCCTCAAACCAGGACAATTGAGCATGGAATGACACAAACTGATATACTGAAATGTAGCTTGCATTATTACCATGGAAAAGAATTTGAATCAGATTTTTTATTTTGGTGTGGTAGAAAAAAATATTAACTTACTGCAGGTAAGGAGTTTCAAGGCCTTTTGAACAAAGGTTTTGGGAAGAGACTTTGGATACTTCTGACACTTGGCTGTGCAGAAAGTGCTTTTCTTGTGGATGAAGTAGATATTAGCTTTAGCAACACAGATGAATAACATACTAATGTTTCTTGATTCTGGAAACATATAGAAAGTAAGCTAGACAGAATTGTAGTTTAATGAAGTCATGGGCTGAAATTACTGTCTGGATGCAGCTACACTTGCAGAAGAGGTAACTGCCCCTCAGGCTGCTTGTCACCATCTTTTTGCTGTTGCATGTGGTGTCATTTTCCAACTTTTCTGTCAAAATGAGTTTCTTTAGAAAGACTTTTTTCTTTTCTTTTTTTTTTTTTAAGTTAACTTAGTTCACTTTGGAGGCAACAGATTGTGGAACATTTGTAATAAGAGCCCCTCCAGCAGATAATCTCTAGCAGAAGGGTGATGACAGGCGGCTGGAGGTTGTAACCTCTTCTGAGCTAGCGGAGTTTAAGACACATCAGTTATTCCGAACGTTGGGTGGAAGCGAACGTATCTGCTGCAGGGGCGGGGGACTTGGAGACACCCCTCACCCTGAAAGCTGCTTTGGCACTTCCACAGCCAGGAGCCACCCATGCTGCCGATCTGCTCCCTTCTACTGGCGTGTGACTTAGAGCAGGGTGTCAGTGTTTAAAGCCTGTTCTGGTCAGAGAAACATGCTGGAGTGGAAAGCAGGCCAGCTCGGAACGGCGATGCCAAGTAGGAGGATGCCTTTTGCTCGACTGAAGACCAGCCCACCTACAGGTGCTGTTTTTACTGAACTTCATGAGATTGGGTTGGAACCCAGACATTCTTGTCTCCTAACTGCAAGAAAAGGGGGAACAGCTGCTGCAGCAGCAACAGCAGAGACCACGCGGTCTGTCGCTGCCCCAGGGTGCGCTGCAGCTCTTGCGAGCCTGCGTCCTCACTAGTCCCAGTTCTATGTGCTGAAGTGATAACATGAAGCTTGTCCTAAGATGCTTTTTAGTTTAGTAATGTGGGAGTTGTGTGCCTGTTACCTTGGGGAACAGTGGGCTTCATACGTTGCATTTTTAATGGGTACAGCCCACGCTGCTTGCTTAGGCACATTCTTGTCATGTGAAAGACTCTCGTGTCAGAGAGTCCAGGCACGAAGAGGTGCACTTCCCTGCCAACAACACTTGCTGGCCAGAGGTTGCTCCCTTTTCGACCTGGGCAAAAGACTCTCTTAGTCACTTTGACACATCAAAACAAATATCCAAGAAGAAAGCCTGCTGTCACTGGGCCAGCTCTGTGAGAAAGATGGTAACGTGCTTCTTAAACAGGGAGGGAAGCAGCCTGTGGAGAGAAGAGCTTTTATGAGCAGCAGTTTCCAACAGATCTCTAGGCAGTGCAGAAATGAGTCACATACCCCACCTAAAACAGCAAAGCCAGTGCAGGTCAGTGTGCTAAAGCATTTGTCCTTCAAGATGCATGGGTTGAGGACTTCTCAGAATGGGAGGCAGTTCTTCATCTCTTCAGAGGAAGAGCTCCACGGTGCTTAGCCCCGTTCATGTGTGTATCTCAGGATGTGAAACATCATAAATATTGATATAGAATGGGAATGATTTGGGTTGGAAGGGACCTTTTGAGGTCATTGAGTCCAACCCTCCTGCACTGAGAAGGGACATCTGCAACTGGAGCAGGGTGCTCAGAGCCCCAGCCACCTCCCCTGCAATGGTGCCAGGGATGGGGCAGCCACCACCTCTCTGGGCAACCTGGGCCAGGCTCTCACCACCCTCAGCATAAACAATGTCTTCCTTCTCACTAGTCTAAATCTCCCCCTTTCAGTTCAAAACGTTTTACCCCTTGTCCTGTCACAGCAGGCTCTGATAAAAAGTCTGTCCCCATCTTTCTGACAGGCCTCTTGGAGTATTGATAAGGCCAGAAGAAAGTCTCCCTGGAGCCTTCTCTTCTCCAGGCTGAACACCCCCAACTCTCTAGGCCTTTCTTCCTAGAAGAGATGCTGCATAGCTGAAGGATGCAAATTTTAGTTGCCCTTGCCAAGACTTGGACCTGCTTGATTATTCAGGGCTAGCATGAAGTCCATTTTCTGTTAATATGATAGGCCTAAGACCTAGCAGCTCGGACTAATCTCTGGTCCCTCAAATGGTTCTTCCTGCTTGAAGATGAAGATACATGTGTACTTGATCATGAAAAGTCATGTCAGGAAAAGCAGATAAACAGCCCTGTCCCTAGAGTCAGATGTGTCACAGAAAACTCTGAAACAAAAAAGGCAAACCCAAACTTTTAGGTGAAGTACAAATGGAAGTGGTGGGAGTAGAGGAGTAGGACTGCAGTTGTAGGGCTGCAGGAATAGAAGCTGGTGTAAAGGTGAAAAGTCAGTTCTGACATAGGAAGTGTTGATGTACAGCACTACGTCCACCTAAGAAGAGCAGAAGGACCTTGGTCTTGCCTTGTGTAGTGATTATGGTATGGGCCTAAACTTGTTAACCCTGCATTCTCGAATCCCTGGCTTTAATCACCAAGAACAGTGTCTAATCCCAAGGACTTCAGGCTTGTTGGTGGGCCTTACAGAACATGCTGGCTCTCCTTGCATTCAGGTCAGCACTGCTGCTTCAGAATAAAGCTGCTGTAGGTTGTCAGTCTCAATAAACTGAAACTCTCCAAGCACTGAGGGCAACACATTTCTATTGTGGGTACCCTTTGTGGTGTTTGTGTCAGAAATGACTCCAGTACTCACATCAGTTAAGAGTGAGCGTTAAGTTGCTCTAACACGAGTTAGTTGCTCTTAACTTGCTCTAACAAGAGCAACTTAAGTGGGATGCATCCGAAGGAAAGGATTGTGCTTTCAGACAGTTGCATCTGATCACCTCCTGTTCACTTCTTTGTGTAGAACTCTGGAAGGAAGAGTGGAAGAAAGTCACTAGCTCAAAAACTGTCTTAAGGGTGGTAACATGTATTACAACAGAGAGATTGATTTGTTGTATGATCACTATTTTCTTCTAAGTAAAAAAAAAAAAGGTATAACTTATTTTTGCTTTCTGAAATTTGCCTTGCTGAGACTTAATCGAAGCAATTTTTACTCAAAACCTTGCAATTGAGCAAAAAGCAACATTTAGTGTGTCTTTGAACTTAAAGAAGCATGACCATGAAAATAAACAGGTGTTCCTGAAGGTGCAACTGAATGTTCCTGGCTAAAAGACATCTTTAATCCCTTTCTGAGATGGGATTTTGCAAGGCAACTGGGGGCCAACTGATCATAAAAGGCTTATTATGAGGCCGAGACATTGTTGGGGCTGGCTACCCTTTGAATGGCATCGCGATGTCAGCCTAGCCCCGTGCTGATTTCACTTTCTTTCCCATTCTTAGGAATAGCTAAATGACACACATTCTTCTTCCTGTTGATGAGGTAAATTGTAAACATCCCTCTAGACTCCCAGATTCACCTTCTGGAGGGATCTCTCTCAGCTGCGGCCATGCAAAGTTTCTTTCACGCAATTAATGGGACAATTATATCAGAATGATGAGATCATGCCTTTCGCTGAAAAGAATAGAGATCTTTCACCAACAAAGAGAGCTTTCTTTAAATCTCTGCAAATAAAGCACCATTTTCTTCAGTGAAAGTGGGTGACTGCTACAGTTTGGGTAGGCACAGCATGGCACGAAGGTGAACTCACTCTGTAGAGTGGTAGGTAGAGCTTTGGGGTGGCTGTCTCAGAACAAAATAAGTGATGTTTGGGTCTTTTTTTTTTTTACCTACTTGCACTGACTATTAGAGTAGGTTGCAGGCAGTTCTAATATTGCCTAAAAAGCCCTAAGACTGTGTCACAGTTTAGGGTCAGGGCTGCCCCTTAGACCTATAACAGCTGCTCTCTTACCCCCCTGCCTCATTCCCCAAAGGGAATAAGGGAGAGGGATTTAATGGTTAGAAAATGGAACTAGAACAGCTTTAATGAAAATTAAAATAATAATAAAAATGGCATATATACAAATATGTACAAAACCAGTAAGGAACCCAACCCCCCTGCTGGCAATTATGTCAACATCACCACTGACGGTCTGGAGCAGGCACTGGGGGGGTCCCAGCCTGGGCCCCGCAGCAGATGGGAGCTGTGTTCAGGGGCTAGATTCTG
Source organism: Chloroceryle amazona (assembly GCA_027560015.1). Taxonomy (NCBI): domain Eukaryota; kingdom Metazoa; phylum Chordata; class Aves; order Coraciiformes; family Cerylidae; genus Chloroceryle; species Chloroceryle amazona. The sequence goes on from JANHFX010027330.1 coordinate 12,564, forward strand.
GTACCAGATTCAAGAACACAGATTGGGATCGAAGGCAGAAGGGACAGAGGAGTCCTCAGATGCTCCAAGGAAGAAACCAGAAGAGGAGCTGAGCCAAGCTGGCAAAGCGTGGCAAGAGGGCAAAGAGAGGGGAGC
>JANHFX010027332.1:0-19064 GCA_027560015.1 Chloroceryle amazona
GAGAGCGCGGCCGCCGCCGGGCGGGAGCGGCGCCTCAGCCCCGCGGCGGCGCTGCCGGGGCGGGCGGAGTCCGCGGGCTGCTGCGGGGCAGCTCCGGCCGGGCGAGGCGCGGGGCCTGTACGCGGCGGCCATGGCGGGTCCGGGCGGGCGCTGAGCGGGTGCCTGCGGAGGAAGCCCGCGCGGGAGAGCGCTGCCGTGCGCCGGTTTGCGCGCTCCGGGTGCTGGCCGGGGCGAGGCTTCGCCCCCCGCCTTGGGCGGGCTCGGGCAAAGCCGCTGGGAGCGCCCAGGCCGCCGGAACGGGCGGTGCCGGGTCTGGGGGCACCCCAGGCTGGCCGGCCCTGGTGCCCCGCGGTCCTTCCTTCCCCGGGAGCTGCTTTCATGCCTTTTTATGGCATCGACTGTGGGGTGCTTTCTTCTGGGCAGGAAAAGCTGTTTATTTGGCTGAAGTGGCCGAATAAACCCGTGGTTGTGTCTCGGAGTCGCGTCTCCAAAAGAAAGCGGACTTTGAATTGGGAAGGGAAATAACGCGTTTGGGAGATTGAGAGTGGTGCCTTTTGTTAGCGCCTTCTAAAATTAAACTGTCGGTGGAAAAATGATCTTTGTTATGGATCCAACTTTCCACTCCTCCGACTGCAGCTCGGTAGGCACAGGGGTGATCCTGCAGATCCCCAGCGACTGAGATTTAACACCCTTGGTTTCTGTGTTTGTACGAGAGAGAAAATCAGAACTCAAGTACTTGGTGTTGACTTTTTACCGTCCTTTGTCCTACTCTTCAATGTATTATTTTTATTTCCTTTCTTTTAGGGAACCTGTTTTTTCCTATAAATATTTTTTGAAGGCATAGCTTTATCAACAAGTTGCTATATATTTTTTTTTCATAGTACTTGCAGGTCATCTCATGGCTACTTATGTATTGGAATCTCTCTCTCAAATACTAATCTTATTCTCTTTTTTCAGATTTAATTGCTTGACTCACTTCCAGAAATGGTGAAGTCCGGTTGGTTACTTCTGATTCATAGACGAGTACTGTCTCTGAATCTAGTATATCTTCGTAACTGTTTGGGTACAAAACTAGCATGTTATATGCTTTTATTTTAACAAAGCCAAATTCTTTATGTTTCCCTGATTTTAAAAATCATGGAAGTACAAGGATGTGCCACCATCTAGTTTCACTTGAATCAACAAGTGCAAACGGGGGAGATTGCTTTGGACTTCAGATTCTAACAGGTTCCCTTGATTTATTTGTAGGAAACTAAAAATGCTTTAAAGGAAATGCCCTCAAGACAAAAGTACTTTTTATATTCTGGTCCAGAAAGATATCCCTGTGTAGTGCTAACAGGAGTCTGTCACTGACTTAACCATGAAGGCTGAAATTAGTGTTTTAAGTGATCTTTTGTTGGTTCACCACAGGGTGTGATTTTTACCTGCTGTGAACAAATTTTGTGATATTATAGTGTGCTGATAATCTCTTTGGCACTACTAAATGCGAAGAGCCTACAAGCTTTCTTCCATATTAAAAAAAAACAACAGGCATTCAGTGTAGAAAAGTGTGCACATTACATGCCTTTTTTTAGTGGGAGAATGTCAGTACTGTCATTGCAACCTAGTTCACAGAGTGAACAGGCAACCACATTTTTTCCTTGTCAGCCTTGCTGGAGCTTGCTTGATTATTAAGGCTGTAGGAGTGCTCCATCTACAAGGGTAATACCATGACGCTAGTTAAAAATGTTTCTTACACTTACCTATGAAAGGCTTCTGTATGACCTTCAATCCCTCCTCAGTCATATGTGGACGTTTTGCAGTTTATCCTTGCGAGATCGTGATGAGGTCATGGAGTAGCATTACCTCCGTTTTATGAATGGAATTGAAGCATGGAGGCCGCAAGTAATTTTTCAAAGGTAGCATTTGGAGTCCATGTTGGGGCAGGGAACTGCAGTGTGAAAATGTTCTCTACCTTTGTGTCTTGCCCCTTAATGCATTTTCTTTTATCTACTGTATCGTTTGTTTCAAAAATTTAAGTTGTGGGTATTATTGTGTGGCAATTAACAATATTAGTTTGGGGTATTACAGAGGGAGGAAGAAATGTTAACCTCACTGTGACTCAATATGTTGGTTAGATTTCAAAGGGTAAGTACTGCACATTTAAAAATTCCATATTACCTTGTCAGGTGATTCATCTGATACTTTTGATTTGTGAAGCAGTTATCAGCAGTGATGTTCTTCCCCTCTGTTTTTCTGGTTCCAGTGTGTGCAGGGCAGGTGTGCTCATGGGAATCTTCTGCAGTTGTTGAGAGCAAGAAAATAGCAAGGATTTCTTTAACTGGGTAACATTTACTTTTGATACAAAACGGTGTGTTTTCTTGGGTTAAGCTAGGGGAGAAGAGACTGTCTAATGCCATGGAGAATGCACTGGGAAACTCTCAGTCTTTGGATATGAAAGGGAAAGGAGATGCTGAACTGGTTTCAAGCTGTTTTCTCTCACACCTCTGTTTGTGTCTTGGAGGCTTGCTTGAGTTGTGGCCATGTACTCTTCTGCTCTGCTAGTGATTGCACGGGTCAGAGGTCCTATACTGTAGCCTCTTTCTGTGCTTGGGCTTGGTTTGATCTGAAACTTGGTCTGTTCCACTACATCTGATCTAGGGAAAAATAAAAGAATAGGTCAAACAAGTGCTGATATTCCCATGACTTATTCTTCTAGTTTCCATCTCACTGGTTCACAGATAAGGACTTCCTCAGCAAAAAGTGGTACCTTTGTGTTTATATATATATTAAGATACATTTATCTTATAGATATCTTACATATATCTATATGTATCTTATATATATATATATATTGCCTTTGTATTCCATAGCCTGTGGTTGGCTTTTTGAATTTAGATATGTTTTGTGTCTGCAGCATCCTGTGATTGTAACTTTCACAGCTCCTTGAAAAGGGACCTCTTTTGGAACTTGCTACTCCATGGTTTCATTTGCTTCCTGACCCTCAAGCCCCCAGTTCCTGTTTTGGGAGACCATGAAGAATTGTTCCCTGTTCACTCTTGATGTGCAGTCATGCCTTGACAGACCCATGTTATCCCCTGCCACTGTCTTTTTGCCATGATGAAATTCTAGGTCTGTTTAGTCATTCCTGTATAAAAGCCATTCCATATGGTTCTTGAGCATATTGTTGTAAAATGGTTCTGTCTGCTGCATGGCCTGGGCTATGGGAAATCTCCTCCATGTGGAGCTGAGCCTTTCAGATAGACCTGCACTGGGTTTTGGGCCTGCTGTTTCCAGTCCTTATATCCTGGCCAAAGTGAGGAGTATCTAGCAGAGTTATTCATTTAGATAATTTTGAGTTCATGCAAGTTGAAGGGGTTTTTATTGCTAGAATCATCCTGGTTTTTCCTCTCAGATCTCACAGATTAGTATCTGTGGATAGGTTATTTTCTCCCCCTGGCTGATAGCCATTGTGTAACATTAACTTTCCTAAGTATTTTTATTTTATTGGAAGTAGTTGTGCTTTTTTTTAGGTTACATCTGGTTTTGGATCTCAGGACAGCCATTGGATATATGATATCATCTGTCAACATTGCTAAGACTTGTTTTGTACCAGAAGGTAGATGGCAGAAGAATAACTGAAAGCAGCCAGGGATGGGTGAGCATGATGCATGTTTGAACACAGCAAGTAAATCTGTGATTGACAAGGTATTCCTGCAGCCAAGGTGCTCATCTGAGACACAGACAGGCATCTGCTACAGATTCCCTGTGGGACCTTGCATGAAGTTAGGCTTCCTCTGCCCTTTGAAATTTAGGAGCACAGCCCAGCACTTGACTCTAGCTGTATCTGAAGTCTGGCGAGATGAGACCTGTGCTCTCCATTTTCTCTTGAACCCTTGCACAAAGGATTCTCAAGCGCATGGGACAGAAGGACATGTAGCATGTAACAGTATGGTCCTCCTGTTGGCCTTCATTGGCCTGATTTAGCACGAGTGTTGGTGATTTGCTCCTAGACCTGATCTGACTGAGCAGAGCCAGCATTGATGTGTTTCCAGAATACAGCTGGCATAGCAGCCATCTAGAGAGGTTTCTTCAGAGAAACCTGCTCACAAGTTCATTTGTATAGGCTGAAAAGTGCAGTTCTGAGTATATGCTTTTATTTTTGTGCATATACTTAAATGCTGCTCAATGCAAGGGCAATTCTCATAAGCTTCCCACAGACAGTGGTGCAAAGAAGGAATTTTGAGGTGCTCAGGTGTTGTGATGATGAGGGCAATGCAAGTGCCTTGGATACATGTGCATTTGTGCTACCTGCTTATAAGCGTCTTTAAAAAAAACCAGCATTGCTTCCATATGAAAACCAGGTATATGTATCCCTTGCTCCATTTCTATACTTAACATTGGATCTGTAAAGGGGAAAAAAAATTGCTCCTTTGCAGGTTGATTTCATATTCTCTTAGTTGTTTGTTCTAGATGGTCCTAGTATGAATCATAGAAATCATCATGAATAACTTGTTCAGACAGTATGTCTTTTTTACTTTTCCTATGAGACTTTAAGTCATTATGATTCTTCTTGAGTAAGAGAAATCCAAGATTTCAACAAATTGTTTCATGGATGTGAAATCCACGTAAGTAGGTACTTTAATATTACTTTCAAGTGTAATAGAAGAAATGGCCTACAGCTTTTTGCTGATAAAGGACTGAGATGTGTTTAGTGACTGCAGGGCAATAGGCATAAGAGGGCCAGCTGAGCACCTTTGTAAGACTTTCTTTCCCACTTAAGCTTTCAAGTGGTGACGATAAGCCAGTCACACATTAGCATGGCACCTGTAAGAGTTGATATGCAGTGCCTTTTCAGACAGGTGTTGCTAAAATAAGTTCAAAACTTCAGACATGTAAAGTAACTTGCATAAAGCTTCTCCATGCAGAAAGATGTTGAGAAACTTCACAGCACGTATAGACCCTGCACCACCTTTTGGGAATCATGAGTGTAATACTGGGAAAAATAATGACACTGGGAGTGTCAACAGCAGTTAGCTAATGACAATTGGACCTTTTTATCTAGTGCAGAATGGTGAACACAGTTGGGTTAGACGTATCTAGTTAGGTCTAATTGTTGAGTAATTTTTTAACCTAAGACAAGTTTAAATAAATTCTGCTTACAGTCATCTGCAGATACATGTACCTGTTTGCAGGCTTAAGGTGATTGTTTAGGACAGAGGAATGGGATTATGCATTGAATGGGTATGAGCTGTTAAATTCAGATTACTTTTACTCCTCGGGTTATTGACTGCCCTCATACCTTCTGTCCAAATTCAAGAATTTTTATGGCTGTGTTGCACATAAGGCAATAGGCTGTCACCTATATCTGTCTCACTGCCTGAGTCTACAGGTAAATTAATGACATTTTGATGTCTTATGTGCAATAAATTCCACCTATGAGCTGCTGTGGTTGCCTTGTAAACTGTGGATTTGATTTCTGATACTGTTTCTTTTTCCGTGTGATCCATCGTTGATTAAATATGAGTCTGCCCCTCAACCTCAGCAGTACTTACCTGTTCATTTAAAACAGTAATTATCTACTCAAAGGTAACTAAACCACGTAAGGTTCACTGAGAGGTAATGGTGGTGTGTGAGTGGAAAATTGACAAATGGAAAAAGATCTATTGCTTTGTCTTAGAAGTCTGTGGAGGGCAGTGATATTCTACCATGCCTGAAAACCCTTTTGAACTTACAGTACCATACTTAAAATATCTAGCATTAAGAGACTGCAAAAGTCAAAATAAGATCTAGTAAAAAATAAAAAGCAAAATACAGAGTTTAGTGACCAAATGGGTACAGTGGTGTGTTAGCCATATTTACGGCACTGTAGTGATCCTCCAGACTTGTATGTGCTGTAAAGCTGAGAGCAGCAAGAAACACTTGAGTTTCAGGGTTTAACAGCTTTGAGCTTCTGTAAAGTGTGGTAGTATAGTGCAGGAGCAATAAGGGGAAATTGTATATTTGTAGCGTATTGCTGGTAAACTTTCTGCCTTGGATCACAGTTTTGCGATGAGGTTGGATAGGTGCAAGTGGCAGCTCACGTAGGTCAAATTGCAAGACTAGGAGGTGCTTTGTGTACCTTTCCTAGGCAAAAGGAGGGTAGTTAAGAGGTAAGCTGGTCATGAGTCAGTACAGAAGCTGAAGCCAGCATAATGGTCGATACACATGCTAAGCGCTACTTTCTTCCTGTTGTTCAGTCTTGTTCCCCTTCTTTTAAATATGCTTTTATCACTAAGTGTGTTTTAATATAGTAAAGAATCTTCCTCATGTGTGCCATATAAACCAAATAATCTTTTGTTGAGTTATGTATTTTGAATTTTAAAATCCAAGAAGTCAAAATATTTCCAGGAAGTAAATCACTAGTAATTCCTACCAAAATAGGGACTCTGTCTGTAAGAGCTATTAGCTGCAATGCGTCTAAGAGCTTTTGAAATTAGAAATGTGTTTTTTCCTAGTACACGTGCATGGAGCTTTTTGCAGGAATTTTATAATTCATTGAGTACTTCATACACAGGTATGTATTGGTGTCCTGCATAAGGATTTAATCTGGAAAATCTGTTATTTTTTATGTCAGATGGAGAAATTTTATATAGAGATTGCTTACAATTATTGCCGACTCATAATAGTGGACAAAGATTATTGCTTGTAGCCAGCCTGTGAGAAGGATGGATTAACTCCGGTGAGAATTAGAATGAAGGACAGACAGGTCAGGCAAGGAAAATGCTAGACACAGTCTGGGTCAGAGAGGTTGGTCAGGGACACAGAAGGGAGCATCTCCTGTGATGTCGTGAACCTTCTATAACTCCCTCAACTACTGCAGGCAGAGCAATCGAGTATGGCTATGGAGTTGTACTTCATTGTAATGACCTCTAGTTTGTGTGTTTTCCTTAAATGTGTTCTCTTTTCCTGCAGAAAAAAGAAGTGTAAGCAGTTCAACAGTTTGGAATTTGCAAGCTCAAGTGATTCTTTCTTTCATTTTAGGTTTTATTTCCCCAAATTAAATTCTCTACTTCTCTAGAAATGTTTTTTTTTTGAGGGAAAATTTATTTGGTGCATTCTCTGTATGCACCAGTGTTGACATGAGTTTGGGTTAGAATCTTGTTCCTGGTTTTGTCCCTCTTTGAGGTTGCTCCTGAAGCCTGTGCTGCTAAGTTTCTTTTCTATCTTAGGTCTGCTTTGACTGTATTATCTTAATGCATGCTTTCCTGTGACCAAGACCTGAGGATCCCAAAGCCATCAGCCAGTGAAATGGAAGCTCAGTCTTGTGCTGCTGAATTCCACATTCTCTCTGAGACGGCGTTTTTCCCTACATTTTGTGTCAAAAAGAGGCCCCAGCCAGCATGCCCTCAGCACCACCTGCATCTTTGGCTCTGCCCTTGAGATTCATCATGCTGCATGTCAGTCTTAACTCCCTTTCCAGCACAGGGAAACTCCTGCTTCTCCTGTGCTCAAACACATGGATGAGGTCTTTTGCCAGGTTTTGAGTTCGTCTGTCTTGTTCTGCAGAACTTTATTAGAAGACTTTTTCTTGAATTAGAGGAAGGGAAATGTATTCATAATTTACTTTTCCAAAGGAGCCCAGGGAAGGGCCTTCTATTTGCAGTTTTATTCATGTTAAAATGTTCATTGGTGTATGCTGAAAAATACCTTCTTCCCCATGTGCCCTGCTATCAGTATGTCCATTTATTTGCATTGTTGTTGTGCCTCCCAGATCCTTCATTATGATAGCCAACTGGTTGTTCAGTGACCTGCACTGCTAAATCATCAAGGCATCAGACTATCAGGCTCCTCCTGTGATGAAGTTGTGTGATTCTTGAACTTTCACCTGTAAGCAGTGGTCCATACCTCCCTGAAGCCAATTGTGTCAAACCAAAGCATTTCATGGGTAGCCTGTTTGATGCTAGGATTAGTTGAGTAGCTTAATGCCCTCCCTGGGTTGTTTTTGTTTCTTGGGTATAGGAAGGCCTGATTTGTTTTATGTTTTCCTTTGTCTTGTCAGTTTAAACAGTTGTTGACCTTTTCAGTGTGATCAAGTAGGTATCAGCACTGCAAAAGCAGTGTTATGGTATGAGGAGAGAGCACAACTGAATCTTTTGAAGCTGAGGGAGAGCAAGATGTCAGTGATAGGGAAAAGGGCACTGTTGTCCTAGTGTAGACCAAGATGTTCCCCATTTATTCTTTTCAACATCCTTGTTAGTTTTACTCGATTCCTGTTAATAACTAGGTTATTAGATTACTGAATAGCTACCTTAATTAGCTTTCTCAACAACTGGTTAATGAAGGTTCATATCAACACATTCTTAATGTGAAATATCAACTCTTGGTTTTGCAGCTTTGTCAAGAATAGAGGAAAAATACCACCTATTGCAAAGCCCCTGATTGAAAGTCATGTTGAATATATGCTTTCTTTTACTTTAGATTTTTTTTTAAAATAAATTTATCTTGGCACTTCTGCTACATTTGCATTTTATCATCCATTAGCAAAGAACATACGCCAGGTTCTCTTGTTCTTCAACTCCACAGTGTATCAAACTAGGCAAAGCAACATTCAATGTGCAAATGTGTTGGTCTGCATGGGCTTTTAACAGTCAGCTCATTCACTCTGAGAGTTTGGCTGTATCCATGACTGAACTGATCTACACTTTGGGATTATCATCAGTTCACGTCTTAAAATTAGAATTTTTATTTTCCCTGTTGTATGATAGATCCAGTAGCTGTTAACAGTTTTTTGGCTATTGAAGGGCTTCTGTTTCTTTCAAAAGGACAACAGATGTGGCACTGAAAAGTATATGCCCCTTTTTCACTGAAAGTTAATGTATTTTGTAGAATCCTTGTCTAGATCCACATTTAAAAACCCTAGGTAAACTGGCATGTCTTGCTGAAGTCATCAGAGAAACCAACCAAGCCTTTCACTGTTTCTCAGTCCAGGGGGAAAAAATAAAATCCTTTAGCTGTCTTGTCAATAAACATTTTAAATTCTTCATAGCTTCCATCTTCTTAGGAGATGAGTTGTAAAAATCTAATGTAGCTTTTATTGGCATTCTTACTGTCTTGTATGTATGTATGTATGCATACACCTAGAGATACACATCCTGTGGAACTCTTAATAGGTTACATGCAGAAGTAGGTTTCTGATACTTGTCTTTCCAGTGCACGAACAATGATGCTGTAAAGAAGAAAATAGTTTTTTCCTATGGAGAGTGTCAAATATCATTGTGCCGAGCCAACATTAATACAGCCCAAACAACCACGAAGCAGGTGTATCCTTTTTTCTGCCAAAGAAAGCCAGGCTGATGGGTGTAGTGATCTTTTATGCCTTTTATAAATGCCTTTTATAAATGCCTTTTATGCCTTTTATAAAAAGGTATTAAACCTATTCCAGTTAGAAATCCACCACTCCTGCAGTAACACTGCTTCAGAAACTGGTTTGCATGTGGGTGGGTTGTTGTGGTATGGTGCTGAGTGTGTACTCAGCATATTTGTGGTATGCTGGATTTTGAAATGTCTCAGCCAATGATGGAAATTCTGTGGATCATTTCAGAATGCTAAACAAGCAAGTCTACTTAATTGAACCAAATACTGTACTATTAGGAATTGTCCTATTGTTAATTTTGTGTGCATAATTAAACTTTTAACTCTACCTGAGATGTTTTTAGATGTCACTGAGCTATAAACTCCCACAGATTGCCAATCTGCAGGTGTGAATTTATATTGCAGGAGCTGATGAAGTTTGATCTAGTTCAAGTATCTAAAAACTGCCTAAAGCTGAAGCTGTGGAGCTGTTCATAAGAGACTCCCTTAAGATCTTGCCCTACGATGGGCAAGCAGTATATTTTAGATAAGCTATTTTCTGAAAATGTTTACATTTCTCCATTGATAGTGAAAAGAGGCAAGGATCACAGGGTCAGAATTAGGTGTCTTGTCATTCATTTTTAAAGTTTGTTCAAGTGCACCCCATTTCTGTGTTCCGACAGCTGTTTGGTCAAGAAAAGTTGATACGGATTTTGGCTTAGCTCATTGCCTCCTAAAATGATTGACAGTGAAATAGGTAGCAGTCCACACAATGAGTAGCATCAGTTAAACTGTCGGGTTTTGTATTGAACTGAGCTGACTGACAGCTGTCCACACTTCCATTTTCAGTGCGTGGGCACAAAGTGCTTCAACAGCTACTGCAGTGTAAATGGTACTGCCTGCAGATGGGATTTGCTGCCTCTGAGATGGAGTGGGGTAAAATATTATATTCCTGCTCTGATCTACATCTGGGTGAAGCATGTCTCTCAGTAACTTCTACTGGCTTTTTGTAATGTGATTATGCAATTAGCACATGACACTAATAGTAGAAAATAGATACAAATTAGTAAAGCAACAGGATAATTACTCTGTGTTTTCTAATTCGGATGATTTACATTGCTACTTTGACTTCCTTTTGTGACAATATTTCTTAGTTGTGAGATTCTGGCCACCTGTGTATTTAAATGTGTTTTTGAGAACTGAGATTTTATCTGATTGCAATTATTATCAAAATTGCTTTTATATATAGCTTTTTGAGGAGCAAATCTATTGAGATGCATTTACAGTAGCCATTGCTTGCAATGTTGTGTTTATAGATAGACTGTGAATTCTTTGGGTTAGTTGATGGACTTCAAAGTCTCCTGAATCTGGGTTATGAACAAAGACATATTCTTGGGTTTATGCATTTATATTTTCAGATAAGTGTTGCATTTAATGTTGTTTATGTCCAGTTACAGGATGGAAGAAGATTAAGAAAAGGGAAGTAGAATGGTTGGAATGGAGAGAACATGTATTTGAGCACTCCTCTGACTTTGTCCATTCATGGTATATCAAAATAGACGAAACTTTTGCTTTACATGATTGCTTAGCATTTGAACTTTCTGGTTTGAAACCGAGATTGATATCTCTGTTCTGATATGTGAATAGTATTGAAGTTTAATGCTCCCTGACGAGCTTCTTTAAGGTATTCCACACTGGAGGGTGTGTTTTTTAATTTAATTTAATAATTTACTTATCTGTAGATAGTTGCTTTTACATGGGAGTTCTGATTTAGCAGAGTGATAGGAAGTATACTGAAAATGCAAATTAGCTAGCAAGGAAAAACGATTGCAGTGCACAGTTCAGTCATAATACCAGTGTGATTCCTTTTACCAGTCTCTATAATATGCTCACCATTGTGACACTGGGCATCCCCAATCACTGAGAAGAAACGTGTGGGTGGATTCACAGTATTCTGTACAGACTAGCACAAAGCTTTTAATTTTCACCCCTGAAGACAACTAGTTTGAATGTTTTTCCCATCTTAAAAGAAGCAATCAAAAGTCCTCTTAGAAAATTAGTAAGGGAGCATGCTGACCCAGGTCAGTCAGTCTTGGGATTCTTGTTTGCTTCTCCTCCTCACCTGGCTTTACTGAATTGTCATCAAGCCCTCAGTGCTATTGTCATAGTACTCCCAAGTGGAGTATGCTGTCATAGATGAGTAATGCTTGTCTTCTGTGTTTGTGCATTTAAGAGACAGCCCTTCTTGAAGTACAGAGTATGAAGGAGCTACATGGAATACATGATGCCTGTGTTACCTGACCTCCTATCAAAGCTTGACTTACTGGGAGAAATTGGCCCTTGGTCCAGAGTCTAATCTCTGAAAGTGGCCTATAGAGTTGGGTAGGTGTAAAAACAAAAAAAAAACAGAAGCGGAGGGTGGGAGGGAGAATTTGGTGGTGTAAAAATATTTAGAGAGATGGGAGTGCTACACTTCTTTCTTTCGTGCTCTTGTCATACAGAAGTTATTAGCTTAGAAGGTTGTATTATCCCTGTGTTTAATAGACCTTGATAGATTCTTTTTCCATGAAGTAATCTAAGAGCTTTCAGGCTTCCACACAGAGGTGAAGAAATGCCTTTCTGAAGTAAAACTGAGAGCACTGGTATGTGAGCTGCCAAGCAATGGGTAGGATAGCAGGTGTGGGCTCTCTCTCTGCAGTAGTGTAATAGTACAGTTCAGTCTATAATAGCTGGTTTTTTGACTCATGTAGGATACTGGTTGATTTTGTAGGCACCCCATGCCATATATTCTTGGGTGGGTTTTTGATTTGTTTGGTTTTTTTTTTTTCAACACCCAACTTGTGGATATGAATCAGTATCTGTTGCCATAGCATTATCTCATCTTGGTCTGGGAGGAATTGTATCCATCACTGCCTAGAAAACAACTCTGCAGGTTGAACAACCTAAGTGTTTGCTGCTGTTATCCCCCACTCAAGGAATTTGTTCACCAAAGCTAGTGTGTCCTGTCAGAAGGCTCAACCTGCTCTGAGGAGGAAGCAGCCACAGGGAATATGGGACCAGTTTTGGGATGCAGAGAGATAAAAGTCAGTTACAGTTTCCTTTTCCAACCAAGTGAATGTTGCTAACAGCATAATCAGTGTTAGCTGGTATGTTTGGAATAGCTGACATGGTGAAAAGCATTGTGCCTTTCCACTGCTGGCTCTTCGTGTCATCTCTTTTTAGCCAGAAATATCAGAATTCAAGTATCTGGAAGCTGATGTACTGTCCTAAAGGTAAAAAGTCATGTGTTAACTTGGTGAACTCTTGCATGTGCTTGAAGAAATAATTAGAAAGTTCTAAGTTAAAACTGGCTTTACTGCTTGTAATAGTTGATGTTTTATTAAAGCCAAGACCTTCACTGCTTGCAGCTGTGTAGGAGGTTCTGGTTATTAATACACCCCTCCTCTGACTACTGCATTTAGTTCATGAAATAATAAACTGTTAGCAACTAGGAGGCATTGCTTTCTGGAGAATGCATACTTTGTATTTATCTATTTATTCTTAAGTTTAGCCTTTGTAATTTTGAAGACCATTAATGAGTTTCCAAGCACTGTAGTCCTGTATTCTTGAGACACTGGTGATCTTCAGTGCTTTTGCTGCTGCTCAGAGCTACAAGGTAGCAAGAAAAATGGAAGTGGCATAGCTTTGTATTTTGTGATATTTGAATTGTATGGGTAGGGTCAACACTGGAAAAACTTTCAGTGAGCATTAGAAAAAGAGAAGCAGAGTGAACTTGAGCAGGGGAGTGGTACTCTGTCAGCTGCTCTTTGTGCACTGGAAGAGCAGCTGTTCTTATATTGCCTTTTTCTGATGGACATCATTGCTAGGAATGAAGACTCTCTGGTAATTTTTTTTAACACATTTTCTTTTGAATAATTGCATTTATTGGTTTATTGGAGGTCTGTTTCAGGAAGACCCTGTAAAGTAACTCCATTAGTGATTTCTTCCAAGTGTACTGTGAACAGTGGCTACCACAACTCTCTCTGCCAAACAGTAATGAAGGATTGGGGTAAATTGCAGCTGTACCTTTATAAAAATGTTTTCGCCAAATTTCAGCTACACTATTTTTCCTTTAACAATATCATGTCTTATGGCTGAGATGGTTCTATTTTTCAGGATAAACAGCACATCCAATGTCCCTCCAAATTCAAGAATCCTGTTCTAATATCTGCATAGCCCATTGAAAGTGGTGTTGTATAAGGAAAAAAAAAAAATCTTACTAGCTTTGGAAAAGTACAATCTTCTGCATGTTTTCTAAGTTCACCTGACCCTGATCTCTGCTAATCCTTTTTATCCCTTTCCTTTCCTACGAGGTTTTACTACTGTCAAGGCATGCAAGCTTGGAGTTGGCCAACTAGCCATCACCTTAAATTGAATGTCAATTGGGTATGAATTGATCTGTAGCAGTATACCATCTCCTCTATCTCAGGGTACTCCAGGTAGGAGCACAGCAGGCTAAGAGAGCTCTCAACAGCTTGAGGAGAGCTCCTACTAATAGATTGTCCTTGAAGAGTTGTATCTAATTCTTCCTCTTAGTTGCTGAAAGAAACCTTGTTACCAAAAGAACTTTTTGTGCTGTCAACCCATGTGTGATTTCATTTTCTTGACTCCTGTTTTCAGCTGTCAGTGACTAAGAATTTTGATCTCTTTGCTTGTTGAGGTGTTTTTTTTTGTTAGGTTGTGTTCGTTATGTTTGTTTGTTTGTTTTGTTTGTCATTTGTTTGTTTTGTTTTGTTTTGTTTTTTCCACTGGCTGTACCATGACTCATGCATTTGTCATACGGTTGCTGGTTATGAGATAGAGAAGTCCACTGCCTCAGTGGTTCAATTGACCTTGAAGTGCATGAAGTGCACCTGCAGTACTTCGATCATAAAAATTTTCTATCTTGTTTTTACCTTGTTACTCAGCTGAGATTCTTCTGTATAAATTCTTGGTTAGTGGCCTAAGAAATACCCCCTCTCCTGAAATACATTCAGTGAGCGGGATCTCTAATGCTGTGTATGATTGTACATTAACTGGTGGCAGTGGAGTTCTTTGACTTCTTTTAAGAAACATCTTCCTGTGCATCCCAGTTTAGCAATTAGGTGATGAGATTTATGGTACAAATTTCAGTGAGTTTTTCTCCTCATTTTTATCTGGATTTACTTATTTTTCATCTGGATAACTACTCACAGGTTAGAAAATTCTTGACTGGAGAATATTCCATGAGCACAATTTTTTATTTCATGTGTGGTGAGTTTCATTGGTATTTGCACTTGTCACAGAATGAAACCAGTTTCACTTGTTTCATCTCTTTGTTTTGTCTCTCCCACTAGGCATACTAATAAGGGACAAGTACTTTTATTGGCATGGTCACTTAATCTTTTTTTTCTTTCTATTATTTTTTTCTAAATCACTGGACAGTATTTTTGCACAGTAAAGAGTAAGTGCCTTCAGAGCCTCTGTAAGGCTCTTTTGAGAAAGACAGGACATTCAGTGCATGTCAAAACCCAGCTACAACACTAGCTTAAGATACTACACGTTAGCCACTGGGGACTAGGGCTTTCTTCCAAGTATGAAATCAAAGGTCAGTATCCAGTTACTTCATGTACTGTAATGTCACAAGCAAAGTGAATCCATAACAGAAGATGTACTTTTTTGCAATAATCGTGGATTAACAGTATTCTTTTTTTCATGTAAATATTAAACCATGAGGTTGGTTGTATTTACCCTGCATATTGTTACGTGACTGCTTAGTCCCTGCATGTTGCTATTGAGGTTGTTCGTGAAATTAAATTGAGGGATTTTAATATGGCAAGAGCCTGGCGCTGGCTTTACTGTTTGTAATGAGTGGAACTTTTGAGATAAAGGTTCATAAACATTGTATCTCTGCTGGTGGCTTCTGTGGGCAAAATAGCAAGGCAAACCTTCTCTCATTGTCACTGCCGCACCTCCTGCTGATTTGTACCATGGTTGAAATTACAGATCTCCACGTTGTTAGTCACATCTTTAAAAAATGGTTTAGCAGTCAGAAAATGGTGATGAAATAGCAGAAGTCAACCTGTGTTGAGAAACCCCAGCATGTCTCACTTGCTCTTGCCATCTCCTTAGATGTGAAATGAAGCAGAGAGAAAAGGTGGCTTCTTAGCACTGCTCTGGTCCCATCCTCAGCAGCAAATACAGGTTCTTATTTCCTTATTTTTAAACAGTTTCAAAGTGAGCTTTAGTAGGAGGTAGAGAGCATTGCCACCGCTCTTTACGTTGCAGGGTAGCCATCATACTGCCTTGGATCTGTAAATAAAATGCTTTTCCTTCACACTGACTGAAGCTGGAAAATGTCGGCAGCCAGGGTGGATTTCATAGCCTTACAAGGATGGGTGTTAAAACTGTATCAAAGCAGAAAATGCTTCAGAGCTGTGGCAGCACTGAACACTGCAGCAGCCACGCTTGCCTCTCACTGCTCCCAGGTGTTGGGAAGCACCCGTGGAAAAGGAGGGGCCGCAAGAGTCCCAGTGGGGAGTCAGTGTCCGGGTGGAAAGTGGGAAGCCTGCTGAGGATTTGGTGAGAACTGGCAGTTGCATTGCATCCACTGTGTCCTGTCATCCCCTTACATCGCTGTGTTCCTCTGTACTGGTAATGATTCATGAGTTTTCCACCTACAGATGTTGTTAGCTAGTAATCTAGCTGCCTGCTGCCTTCCCAGGGAGCAGAGACAGCTGCTGGCTGTGCGCTAACATTTCCTCTCCAGCAGAAGTGCAGGGGCGGCTTTTCCTCCGTGCTGCTCAAGTTCAGTAGTTGGCTTTTAATGTAGCACCTTGGCTTGTGCTGAACGAAGAGAAAACCCTCTTACATTTTCATCCTAAGCCTGGAACTGTAACAGTGAGAGGAGGAAACCACCTAGTAGCATTGCTGGATGAAAAAGACTCAATAAAGCACTTTAATGTCTTGGATATTTCAGTTCTCGGGGGGGGGAAGACTGACCTTGCTATGGGAGTTGGAGTTTTTCCTTCATAGAAACCCTCCCCATCTATGCTTTTATTTGATTTTGTGATGAGTGCTCCTGTCTTGCATGATGTCTGAGCAACGGAAGGAGATGGAAATAATTTCTGCCAAGCATCTGTTCCTGTGAAAGCTGGTGGTGCTGTGTTGGTGGTGCTCTGGCAGCTCTCTCCAGCACCCTGTCATTCAAACTCCATTGGCACGCGTCCCTGCAGCAGCATCCTGTGGAGCAGTGCTGCTGGATCCTGCTGGTGGGCTGCCCAAGTGGTCACCACCTGCCCCCGTGGGCTCCCTTCCTGTTGTTACAGTACCCTGCATACAGCCATAAAATCTTGGTAGGGAGTTTTATTAATTGGTTGTTCTTTTTTTTGGATGTTGTCTGGCATTGATTTCCCTCTTCTCCATAACTAGGGCAGTGAAGTTTCACTGCCATGGAGCAACTATTCTTGAATTCATCGTGAGCATGTTAATGTTTGAAGAATATTAGATGATTCTGAGTTTTCAGTTAAAAGAAGTGTACAATGATGCTTAGAAAAATAGTATTGGTTTGGGTAAAGGTTTTCAGGTTTTGGTTTGTGGTTGTGTTTGGTCATTTTTTTTTTTTGTTGTTGTTGTTTTGGGGGGTGGGGGGGTAGGGTCATTTTGTTTTTTCAATTTGAGCAGTATGTTTCCAAGAACAAATATTTCCAGTATTTTAGCTTGGTAGAAACTTCAGCCTTACCAAGGCTTTAAATAATTTAGGAGTTAATAGTAATAAGAATTTCCCTGTTGTATGGATAAAAGACTGCATTTTTCTGACTTATTAAGCAAGTTTAAACATGCTTTAAACTCTGAAGTAATTTTTACTTCATCTGTTGCTGGTTTTATAAATTAATTTTATAATTAATCTTGGGTTTAATTAAATCAGTTGCAATTTTTATTGATTGTCTGAGAAGGATTGGTTGATTTTAGAAACTGCTATTACAGTGTATATCTAAATATCTGCATCTGTAGATGTCCCTCAGTTTTATTTTAACTGTTTAGGGCCCTAAACATGTGAATGAGAAGTAGGTGTAGAAAAAGCTGAAGTTGCAGACTTCAAGCAGTTTCAGGAGAATGTGACAACTCAACAGCTTATGTATTTTTTAAGTATGAATTTGTTTTGTAGAAGCCTATTAACAGGAGTGGGAGTGGAATTTGGGAAACTGTTTTAGGTCATGCACTCTTTTATTTTTCTGATGAGTTTTGTAGCTGCAAGTTAGGTATCAGCAGGTTTAGATATTTTGAGGTTTGCATGGAAAATGAGCCCATTCTGGAGTGTGGTGCTGGTTCTGTACTGCCCTCTGACACCTCCCACTGAGGGAGCCCAGCCCAGCTTCTCACTCTATAAGCTTCTGCTTACAAAACAAAAAGTACTTGGGTATGGAATTTGAACACAAATTTTCTACAAGAGATTTTCTGGATGCTAAAGGGAGAATCGAGCATCTATTCCTGAGCTTCTCCTATTTTCTGTAGAAATCTTGTAATTTTATATTTCTGTAGAAATCTTCTATTTTCTGTAGAACAGTGCTGTTTGTGAAAGGAGTGGGCTAAGGAGCTCTCTTTCCTGCTGGCAATTTATATGAATCCTGGAGCGTGTTGGGCTACAAGATCTGTGTTGACTGATGATTTGGATTTTCTTTTTGAGGCTCTTTCTTTCCTACCCAAACCCATCCCTAAGATCTTTACTCCTATAAAACCATTATGACTTCTGTAGCTGGTATTTCAAAATTTGCCATTGCCTTTGACCTACCCAGATCCTGTACCTTTCAAAATGGAGAATATATGTAATAGTTCAAGGTCTTTTATGATTTCAAGGCTTTAAACCTACACGACACCTGAGGGGCAGGCTGCACTGTGATGCCATCAAATGTACTGTGCAAGTTTGTGCTGTCACTCTGAGTTTACAACCTTCATCACTTTTGTGCTCTTGTTGGTGTGTTCTTGATTAAAAAAAAAATAAAGTTTTTACATTGCATTCACTTCTGTAAATTTTAAGCTGTCATCCAGGCACCTGTTGTGGTGTCAATGGCACGGTAAAATCCCATCTGCAGTACCTGGTGTCATTTGTAGTATAGATGCATCCTGGGCTGTTGTATAGATCAGTGGGTTGATTTTGATCAGGCTCACACTGCAGTTTCTTGATAAAAGTGCCTGTGCTCTTCATGGGCCAGTACTTGAGGGGAGTGCCTTATAAAGCCTGACCCTCACTCCAGCAGATTAGAGCGTAGTGCATTTAAAGCTAAATATAGAACAAGGCAGATCGTGTGTTCCTGATTAACTATTCAAGAATCTCTTCTGTTGTGCTGAACCTCTTGTCGTTAAATCTGCCACAAATGGCGAGTCTTTAACTGCTTTCTGTTTTGAAAGAAAAATCCTGTTCCCAACTTTCTCAAAGGGCATATTTTATGTTTATAGGGAACAGTTTTGGCTGAAAGAGATCTTCAAAATCAAGTCCAACCTTATTCCTAGCCCTATCAAAACCACTAAACTACGCACAACATCTACCTGACTCTTAAACACCTCCAAAGACGGTGACTACACCACCTCCCTGGGCAGGCTGTTCCAGTGCCTGGCAACCCTTTCAGTAAATAAATTCTTCCTATATTCAGCCTGAACCTCCCCTGATTCAACTTGAGACCATTTCCTCTTGTTCTATCACTTGTCACTAGGGAGAACAGACCAACTCCTGCTTCGCTACAACTTCCCTTCAGGTA